>BJKM01000183.1:112574-262574 GCA_015082035.1 Chaenogobius annularis | reverse complement strand
GGAGGAGGCAGGAGAAGAGCAGAGGAAAAGAAGGATAACAGATAAAAGAGTCAAGGACAGACATGGTGCTCGGAGTGACGGGGGACGATATAAAGATGTAGCAGCTGGAGAGGATGGACTGGAGACTCAGCACTCGTTCTGTCCACCCCTCCAAACTCTACCTGTGTTTACCAATGCCTATTTCTAATTATCCCTCCTGAATAATTCACCAGACAATCAATAATTTAGCTTTAATTAGCTAAGACATACCAGACAGACATAGGCCTACTTTAAAATAGATGGAGCAATAGTCAAACACAAGCAAACACAATTTTCACTGAATAAACATGAGCACCGCACTACAGCATTACTTAGCCAGTCTATAGACCCTTTAAAATGTTATGTCGACAGAATAATATTATATTTTCAATGATTAACTGGCATCAGATCTAAATGCAAATGGTTTTGAATCTACAAACAAAAAAACAATAAACAGTTTTGAATTTCCAGTGTAGAAATGTTAGTAGTTTACTTTTTTATTACACAGAATGGAATATATACCATAATCTAGCATCAAACTTGTATTTGTGGTAATATATCTGTAAGAAAAATAAACAAATATCGTAAAGTCCAATGGTAAATGTCCATTGAAATCTTTTTTGTCTCTATTGTGGAATTTAGAATGTTTTTATTTAGAAACTTTTAAAGGGTCTATATGGTGATTATACGATTTACTGCGCAACTGTTCAAACTCTATTCTTCTGTAAGTGGTTTTGACAGTGGCGTGCGGTCAGGGCAGTCAAGGCAAGCAGTGATTGACCAATAAAATCTAAAATTACCGTGTGTCACAACAAAATTTGAAATGGTCCGAAATGTATTCAAATAAGCCTGTTCTCCCCTCACTCAACAGTGTTTTTAGTGGCCACTACAGGCCACTGGGCATTACTGCGCAGGAAGCTTGGTTCTTCTCCCGCAGCTGTTCAGTCTGTGGCTGCGTTCAGAGGCTCGTTCATGCTCCGCTCTGCGACATGAGCTTTTAGAACCAGAGCGGACAGCAGCTTCTTTCTGCAGGTCTGCACATGCGCTCTGACCACACAGGCTCAAACCCAGGGATCTATGCTCAAACCACGCTGAATAAACGCGTGTGGGAATCAAGGTTGCAGGTTGTGCCTAACTGAGCATGTGCAGAGGAGACGCGAAGCAACAGCAGCGTCACGTTTCAACAAAGAAACTTAAAAACTATCTTTTAGAGACAAGTCTGTGTTTGTAGCTAAGGCTCTGTTCACGTTTATAATGATTAGACGTTAGCTAAAAATACAGGTAGTCCTTTAACAACATAGAACGCTAATCATTACATAGAACGTGTTATTAATTGATTGGTGGTATATACTGGTATGTGAGATTAGCTCAGTAGGAGAGGTGTGCGCCTTTAACGTAGGGAGCCTGGGGTTTGAAACTTGCTTTTCCATGTAAGTTGTTGTTTTTTTTCACTTTTGCGTGCAAACGTTATCCACTAAATATTGATGACCACCCCGAGTCTGCTTGCCCATCCATAAAAGTCACCGCACGCTACTGGGTTTTGGATTTCTTCACACAAGGTCCGACAACAACCCAGGGGAGAACGGAGTTGACAGTTTTTCAAACTTATCCCTGTCGCCCAAAAACTTTCCCATTGTATCTGTTTGTCTCTGTCTTCTTCTCACAGATGATCTTTGTCAGGTTGATGTTTGATACATTTCACATCACTTGGCTCCTCGCTCACCCCCCCCCCCCCCCCCACCCCGCCCCATATCCCACGCCCTCCCCCCCCCCCCCCCCCATCCGCATCCGTGTTGTAGAGCTGTACTTCAGAGCACTGTAAAGGATTCCTACCTGCACTCGGAGTCACGTAGTGGGCTGTTTGCTGTGTGCGGTGTGTGTTGCAGCCCAAATAGAGTGAACACCAATAAGATGTGGCTTGGATCGATGGGCTCAGACTGTGCCCGCGCTGACAACCGGCCCTGTTGTTCTCCTGATTGATCCATCCTCTGTTATGAGGCTGTGTGTGCCGCTGCATAAAACACCAATGCACCGCACACACTATTGGACCAGGCTCTTTGTCAGCTTTTGTGTTCTTAATGCTCATATCCATTTAAAAACAAATACTCGACAGCCATGTTTACACTTGTTTAAGACACCAAGTCAATACAGAGACACATACAACTGTTACCATACATGTGTCGGCACCGAAATAAAGTGAATGAGTCACTGCACATTTTTCTTCGCATTTATAAGTTGTGAACTTATGAGATGACAACAGGCTTACTATGTCTCTAAACCACATAACAAACGCAAATGAATCCCTTTCATTTGGATATGTTGGAAGGGAAGAGACAAAGATTAGAACACTAGGATGCTACCACAATGACCAAAAGCTCATTCTACCAGGGGAGACACAGAGGCAACATAGCACATTTTACAGTTTTAGGCATGCCTACTGAAAGTTGACCGGGGAAAGTTGTTAGCGCATAAGAGTGAACGCAGCAGGTTAGCACTAATGGTCAGTGACATGTTAGCACTGTGGCTAAGCCTAGCGCAGGCACCTTCTCTCCTGAAATATTTAACAGACACACAGAAGGAGGGCTATGTTCAGATGAGGAGGAGCCACTCCTCTGGGCTCTGGATATGCTCAGTCCTCTTTCCCAGCATGCTCTCTGTCTATCACTTAAAGTGTAAATCATAAAAAGATGCCTTAGGAACAGAGGCTCTGCTGACACACTTCTGTCAAATGCTGAAAATTGATGGCCCATAAATCGGGGTCATGCTGACTTCAATAAAGGCAAATATATGCTTCTTCCCCTTGTTTATATTGTTTACCAGTACTGAGCTACATCATCTTAGTGTGTCTCAAGTTTGGTCATTTCCTCTGTTTGAGAGAGAGCGTGTGTGTATGTCTGTGTGTGTGTGCGTGTGTGTGTGTGTGTGTCTATGTGTTTCTGTGTGTCTTGTGTGGCAGTGTGTCTTGTGTGGGTGTGTGAAAGTGAATGTGCAAAAACTCCTCAGTGGGATTTTTCTGAGGCTTGTCATCTTAAAAGACGGGGTCAAACCAACAGACACCTTACACAGGTTAACTTCGCTCCCGCTGTCATGACAACGTAAAACAAATAAGAGGAAGACTGTGCACTACATCTTCATATTGACAGCTTTAGTGTGCATTCACATAGTTCAGTGGACTTGCTCGACAAGGGTCCAAAGTTGCAACATAAGCCACGTTTAGACTGGCCCCAGTCCCACAAACCGGTTCAATTAGGAGCTCTTTGTCACCATTCTTTTAATGGCATAATGCATTTCCATGCTCTGGGCATGGATCTGGCTCCACAGACAGAGGTCATAACACATATTTTCAAAATTGTTCCTGAATTATACATTCTTTATAATGATCTCAGCATTCAGAAAAACATATTTGTAAGTTTGTGGTGCTGTCCGACATAGCTAATGCTAGAATAAATAAGAAACTACTTCCGGTTTGGCTACACTACATTTTAACGTCTCTTTATGTATTGCAAAGGGTTTAGACCAGGGGTGTCCAAACTTTTTTCACCGAGGGCCGCATTTTGAAACTTATACGGAGCAGAGGGCCACACACAGCCCGACAATGAAGTGAATCATTTGAAATTTTGCATTTGACCTAGTTTGGATGAGCCTCTACACCTTTAATAAGACTTGGAACATTAATATTATGGTTGGTATAAACATCAAAATGCTTGATTTTTTTCCAGTTTTCCAGTAAAAAGTACTGCTTTTTATTGTTTGGACCAACTTAGCAGGAAGCCTGAGGGCCAACAAAAATTGGTCTGAGGGCCGCATTTGGCCCCCGGGCCGTAGTTTGGACATGCCTGGTTTAGACAATGTTAGATGCATTATGCACTGGAAATATAATACTATGGGTTTTGATGCAAGCACCGTTGGTCGATAAACAGGAAACAGCTGATGGTAATGTGCACTAGCTTTGTCGGCTCTGAAAATACAGCAGTTTATCACAAAATCAAGTCAGTGTTGGTGAGAAATTATGATTTTCTTTTTATATCTGCTTTTTGCCAGCTTGTTTTCTCCTGAGTCTGGGCTCTCTCTTGTCCTGTTCCACCCTAGAGAAAAAGTCCACTGCTCTGTGCCTGAGGTTGGGGGAGGACACTGTGAGATATGTTTAGCTTTGTTCAAATGACGTGAATCACTATTTTCTTTCACTTTAGGCCTGTCTATCCTCTACTCTCCGACTCCACAGATCAAACTAAATATGCATTTTCACAAAAGTAATTACATCAGTAATTTAAACTGTGCTGTATTTTATTACTATAAATGGATTCATATCAAACACAAATTTTAATAGATAGTATTTAATAGATAGCAGCTAGAAAGGTCAAATAAAAACTGTCATGTAGCATATAATTTACTCTTTCACCATGTCAGAGCCTACATTTGTCAGTAAAATCATGAGGTGTAAAATATCAGATATAGTATGTATAATTATAAGGAAATGTCCTCTGACAAAACAGCCACATTCCTTACAATCTGCAAGTAACTTTAAATGGAGCGTTATCTATAATCTGTGCAGCTAAAAAGGTCAATTTAAATAATGCCAAGTAGCAGGAACCTTTTGCTTTCACACATTCAATAGAGTTTTCTAACCTAGCCAGAAGACATGTATTAGCAAAGAACATAAAACAAGCATGATTTAATGAAAAGCCACAGAGGAAAAGTTTGTCCAAGTCATTTTACAATAAAAGACCTCTTTGCTTGCCTGTCCTCTGTACGGTGGACAGATTCTAGACAACTTTCAACTAGCCTCATTTTATAAAAATAACATTGCCAGGAGCTGTTTCTTTGCATGTCTCATATCATGGCTTTACTACACAAGTCAACATGTGCACCAGGGCGGCCCCTAACATGAATAATTCCAGTAGGAATTTTTAAGATGTTAATTACCGCCTTTGGTAGACGAGAAAAGACTTTTCACACTTTTTTACAATAAAGTAATCTTAAAGCGCAACTTTTTGTTGTTCCATTTAGCTTTATAACATTTTTATTTTTGTTCGCATCCACGTGCCTCTCGGTGTGGATCCTGATTGGAATCAAAAGTATATCATGAATGAACCCTACGTTTCTGAGAATAAAACATAACATACACCACGCCATCAAACTGATTAATTTGTTTCACTGAGAGCTTTAAAGAGTTGGCTTGACCTTGCCTTGTCAAAGACTTTGTCTCTGCAGGTATTTCTGTTTAAGAACAATGTATTTATGCAATCCCATTATTAGAATCTGACCTCCAGAGGAGCCTCCCATTCTGTAGAAATCAGATTGAAATGTTTTAGTGAAATGAAAATTATATTTTGTTTGTCTCTTCTCTCTCTTTAAATCTGTTCCAATCTGTTCCAATATAAATGTGAGACAGGCCTCTACTCTGACAATGTTCAAATCTAAGCTAAAAACAGTTTTGTTTACCTGTGCATATGACTGAAATGATTCTATTTTCACTCTTCTCTTTATGTCTTAAACTGTTTTGTGATTTCTGTCATGTCTCTGTGATATTAATGCATTGTTCGTGTTGTGTGAAGCACTTTGAATTGCCTTGTGTACGAATTGTGCTCTACAAATAAACTTACTACTGTATGTGTAATGTTATTGTAAGCGGTTTTGATAAAAGACATTCTGATTTATTTAATATAATACCCCCCTTTATGGAATCAGGGTTGTAAATTGAATCCTAAATTGATGTAAATATAGTAACCAAGGCAGCGGTCCCTCCAGGAGAACTCAGAAATAAACCTTAAACATGACGCTGGTTGATGGCTCTGCTAATGACAAGTTATGTTTTCAGGCAAAAGCTGCATGAGCTGGAGATCCATTATCTGTCTCCCCACTGGCCTCCCGCTCCCGCGCCGCCTCCCTCTCCCTGTTCTCTCGCTCACTTTTCTTTTTAATTACCTGATGTCTCCTGTTCTGCAGCAGACGCCAATAGAAATGCAGCGGAGCGTCTGTGTACATCTGATCTCTGATCTTTCCTAGTCTGTGTGTGGACACATCCCTGAGAGAGCGCTCTGTGAATCATCCGCCCAGACACAACTCTACTGTCTGCAGATAACATGCTACAGCCATTCACTTCAGACAATCACAACCACTATATTCAAATACAGATGGAGATAGACAGGCCTCAGGCTTATCCCGATTACTCAGTGACATGACAGTTCACAACTTGACATATTTGAAAATCTGAAAGTACTTTAGAAGTTTTCCTGACATGATTTTGTTTGACTATTAACTCAGCCAAGGCCTCTTAAAGTTTTGTGGACTGAGGTCACCTTAACCCAGGGCATTGCCTGGCGCCCGCTGCTTTGAGGAAGTGCCCCTGCTACAAAAAGAAAACAGTGTTTACTTTTTGTGATGAAGTTTGTAAAGCATTCAAGGTGCAAGACAAAAGTAATCCGATTTTCAACAAAATAAACAGTGTAAAATGACTGCTATTATCACCACTGACAGTACTACACCAACTGTGTTTAATCCATGGGGTTAAATCAACTTTACTACATTTCCAGGCCCCAGTCGGACTCCTGGTCTATCCTCTTGCTCGTGTCTTTGCTGTGAGCCTTTTCTTTGTGATGTGTTTCCCATCTGCAGCACGTATCCAGAGCGAGGAGCTTGTTACACTTCAAACTCATCACGTCTCTTTTGGCCAAGGGCGCTACAGCAGAGGAGTGATCCTCCGACAGGAAGTCACCTGCCAGCTCCCAAGCCTGGCACTCACTCAAATGCCCTGTTATCATTGGCATGGATACAAGGATGAGTCTTTTATGGTTTGTGTGAAACAAATAATATAGTTTCCCTTGTACAATACACTACATTGTTTACAGTAACAGATTCAGGTGTTATTTGGAGTAATTACCTCTCGCTGCAGAAAGGGTACCACATTTAAAGGTTCATCTGATAATACCAGCAGCGTAGCTTTCAGCCTTAAACTGTTCACATTTCAAAGACTTCATACTTTAGAGCTTTTATGTGGAGCTGCACTGGACAAAATCAATTCTCCAAGTGCTTTCACTACACTACACCAAAGTACAATAGAAATACAGGAATAATCCTACAGAGAAAAAGAGGAGATGTATGCATTATCACTGCGCATTATCACTACACAATACTGAAAACGATTGCGATATTCGACATGGCTGTTAAGTGCTCCAATATTGATAATATTGCAATATTTTACGTTTTGACACAATAACTTCAGTTATGGAAAATAAATATGTTCATGCCTTAAAGTATTAGTCAAACTCTTGTCAAAATAAATACTTAACAGAGACAAAACCAAGACTAAATCAAGGCTAATTTAAGGAATATGGAAACTCATGAATAAAACCAGCCTTTATTAATCTTTTCATGTTAAAAACTGTACATTTCTGTCAGAAGGAGTACCTTTTTATTATGGCTATATATTTAAAGTTTGTTTGTTGCAATATTTCTCATTGCATCAGCCAATATCTTTTTGCGATATCAATACTTCTGTGATATGTTGTGCAGCACTAGTTTGCATGTATGCAATACAAAAAATTTAAAAAGAATGATATATGCTCTTAATTATTATTGATACATCATTTATAGAATAAACACAGCTTTAGAATAGTCTATATGATGTACATGTATATAAAACTAGAATAAGACCACATGATATGAAAAATACTTTGTCTTGAGAGGATTTTAAATATCGTTGGATATTAGAATTATAGATTCTATTCTCAATATAATAAATACTTCATTAGAAAGTGATTATGTTCCACAGTCCTTCAAACATGCATTAATTAAACCGCTTTTGAAAAAGCCTAATCTTGATCCTGACCTGTTGGTAAACTACAGACCTATTTCAAATCCCCCTTTGTCTCTAAAGTCGTTGAAAGAGTTGTAGTTAAACAGTTTTGTCGCCATCTACAGGACAATAACTTATTTGAAGTTTTCCAGTCAGGGTTCAGAGCCCACCACAGCACTGAAACTGCATTAGTTAAAGTCACAAATGATCTGTTATTATGGACTGGTCTCAATCCTGGTTCTATTGGACCTCAGCGCAGCGTTTGACACCATCGAACACAACATTCTACTGCAGAGGTTAGAATGTGATGTAGGTGTCAGAGGCCCCGCACTCAGCTGGTTTAAATCCTACCTATCGGATAGGTACCAGTTTGTTAATGTAAACCAGAGCTCCTCACCCTGTTCTAAAGTAACCTACGGTGTGCCACAGGGTTCAGTTCTCGGTCCAATTCTGTTTACTCTTTATATGCTGCTGCTAGGTAACATTATCAGAAAGCATAGCATTAACTTCCACTTTTATGCAGATTGACACACAGCTGTATTTATCAATGAAACCCGATCAGACCGATAAAGCAGAAAGACTTAGAACTTGTATGTAGGATTATAAAAACCTGGATGACACTTAATTATCTGCTTCTTAAAAAACCCAGGTCATTGTACGAGGCCCTAACCTAAGATGCTTTATCTGAGCAGATAGTCCCACTGGACGTCAGTGTGGCCTCCAGCTCCACTGTAAGGAAATCTTGGAGTATTATTTGACCAAGAGCTCTCATTCATCATAAATCAAGCCTGTAAAACAGCCTATTTCCATCTGCGTAATATAGCAAATCTTGCCTAAACGTGATGCTGTCCATGCGTTTGTAACATCTAGATGAGACTACTGTAACTCCCTGCTCGCAGCGTGTCCTAAAAGCTAAAAAAAAAACCTTTCAACTGGTTCAAAATGCAGCAGCAAGATTACTAACAGGAACTAAAAGAAGAGAGCACATTACGGCGGAGCTCGAGTCTCTTCACTGGCTCCCTGTTGAGTTTAGAATCAAATTCAAAATCCTCCTCCTGACTTACAAAGCCATAAATGACCTGGCCCCATCCTACCTCAAGATGCTATAGTGCCTTATCATCCAAACAAAGCAATTTGCTCTCAAAATGCTGGACTTCTGGTGGTCCCAAGAGTCTCTAAAAGCACAGTAGGAGGTAGAGTGTTTAGCTACCAAGCTCCTGTGTTGTGGAATCAGCTTCCTGTCCATGTTAAAGAGGCCGACACAGTCTCTTCATTTAAGACCAGGCTTAAAACGTCAGACGTCGTTTGAAATGGCTTTTGATCATGCCAGTTAGGAACAGAAATGAAAACCTACAGTTTCCCAGCTATGCTGCCCTAGGAGCAACTATGCTGGGGGAAGAATGGCAGCTTGAGCACTATCCTCTGCTTCTTACGACTTTTCTATCAAACAATATTTAATATTTAATTTCACTTGCAATTTGTTCATCATTTTCCTTCTTTTTCTCCCACTTCCCCAACAGGAGTGGAGCAGGCACATCGATGACCTGTGGATCCAGATGCTCCTCAACCACCTGGAGAAACGGTCTCTACTCCATATGAACGGTTCTTCATCAGCCTCAAAGAATTGGTTCTCCTCCTTCACTGTGGAACTTTTCCAGTTTTCTACTTTTTCCCAAAGAGGTTTGGTAGTTTTTCCTGGCCGAGAAGGAGGGAGCTTGGGACATCTGTCTAAGGACACAGGATGTTGGGACCAAGTCCCTATGAACATTGTTTATTCTGTTTTTATTCTGTTTTATCCACTGTAGCCCCTCGAGGCAAATACTGTTGTGATTTTGGGCGTTACAAAAATAAATTGAACTGAATTGAAAATTTAGTTGGAATCAAAATCAACAATGAGCGTCGAGAATTTTCCTTTGTATCAAAATTGCATGTGAAATGTGGGTATGACACAATCATGTGGCATGAGACAAGCCTACACCATGTTACTTTGATCTATAAGACAGAGATTGAGACCCTAAAAGCTGTAGGTGGGCGACTGGGCGCAAACACAAACATCACATTCGTCCTCTTGTGCCTCTCCCTTTCTGGCCCGAGTCTTTCAGCCGTCGAGCACAGATACAAACTTGCAGGTTCAGTGGAGGTCAACTCGTCTTTATACCAGAAAACCTTGTTGAAGGCCACCCACTGAATAGCAGTCATAACAGCGTGCACTGCTACAGGACAACACAGGAGAGGAGGGCCAAGTTATCTCTGTGAACCCCCACGCTGGAACATTCATCAGCTAAAAATCTATCCACGCCAAGGAAATGCTTCGAGAGGTGTCAAGGATAACATATTGGAAATGCTAGCGATAGCCGTCTGCATTCAAATTGAAAAAGATAAACTAATATAATAATAGTACAGTGTTTTTCAATGGGGCCTGTGGATTGAAGGGCAACGAAAGGACAAATTCGCAGTGAAGAAAAGCGACACAGTAAAGGTATTCATGAAACCGCAGCACAGTATTTAACTGGTTGTCATGGTGACGCAAAGGTCAGGGGTCAGGGATATGTGTGGTTTTGCAGTTAAGTGAGTCCCACCATTTATGTCGCACACTGGCTCATCTCATGCATCAGCATATTTGAATAAGAGAGGTTTTTAAGAGAAAACTGCTCCTTTTGTGACGACTTAGAGAAAGCGCATCTTCCCATTGCATATAAACACATGAATAGGTACAGTCTTTGCTCTTTTTGTTATGTAAATATTTCGCAACAAAATTGGAACTTACATGCAAATGGCTGTCAGGAACTGTTTTTCCATTAGTCGACTAGTCTAACGATTATTTGTACTGTACATTGTGATATTTTAGAAACAATTTTAATCAAATAAATGTTGACATAAAGTGTAGTATAAATGAAAATCAGAAATGGTTTATTATTTTTTGATATTTTGATTTAATAATGCCACTGTCTTTATTTATAAAAGTCTTTTCATATATGTTTTGGAGTTTGTGTAGGCCAGATAACGGTAACGATTACAAAAATACGATTGTGATTAGTTTTTTATATTCAACGACTAGCCACAATTAGTTGATTAATCGTTGCAGCCCTAAAGCAAGGGCAAACACAAGTGTGCCTTTTTTCTCAAACTATGAAAAACAATCATGTACGCTTCAGTGAGAATGGTCGAAGGGCATCCAAAACAAAATATCTTTAAGACATACAATGAATGTGGTATTGAGAGCTGCAGTCGACAAAAAAATTATTATATAATTCATAATTGAAAAGACAGACACTCCCAAAACTCCCATTAACTCTCTCACTGAATTCTCCTTTCTTCTAAGGTCCATTAAACCCTTATCCAAATATAATAATTAGTCGACAAAATAAAAAATAGGGTCGAATAAATAAGACACTATCGACCAATTAATTTAAAATCTAAACTACTGCTCAGCCCTGGTGGTATTGTACAACACCCAACATGATCATTGGTGAAAAATAGTAAATAACAAGAGCTGGACCTTCTGTAGCAGTTTATTTAACAGGAGGAGGAGCTAAATTCAAATAGCATACAGTATTTTCACATGCTCCATTCTACATTTATGAGCAATACTAAAACATTTATAATGGTTTTGCTTGGCTGACCCGACATGAACTGCAGCAAGTGGTTATCGTCATATTGTTTAGACACTCGTCCACTCTGCAAGAACGTAAAGCATGTTTGTACTTCTGCAGATAACCATTAGCATAGTTTAGATGCCATTGCGCTAACCATCTTTTCTCCTCTCAGTGCTCACATTTGTACACACAGCCACGCTCGTCCAACGTGCCACTTCAAAGACAAACAGCACACACGACGCACATGCAGGTACACAAAAGCGAGCTGTCAAGGTGGTGATAAACTGGAGAGAAAATGAAAAGGCAAGAACTTGGTTGGTCTGGAGCAGGCAGTAATGAAAACCTCTCATTAGGTCAAATATTTTGAATGAATTTGGGAGCGTTATGACTGCTTTATGTTTGAGGACGGTTAGGTTAGGTTATGAGGAATATCTCTCTTGCTACCTGACCCCTTGTGGCAGGAGTTAGTATATTTGCACATCTGTCACTAGGTGTTCAACCTGAACCAATCAGAACAAAGTATACATTTAAATTGACCAATCACATTCATCTGTTCTGGAACGTGAAATTCCATCCTTGTTCTGTTACAGAAGAGTGTTTTTAAAATTCAGTTTTGATATTACTCTTCATGTTTTGCACAAGTGAAAGCCAGTTAGCAATTATCTTGCAAACTAAGAAGATTATTTAATCAAATGATTCTGAGAGTTTTGTTCTGGATTCAGAGTTGAATAGTAAAAGCTGATAATATGGAAAAGTTCAACATTAACTGTCTATTTGCTATTTGTATCATATACAGTACAGGTACAACTTAATCATTTTAAATGTGCAAGTTAAATATTGTCAAATTGGACTTTTAAATGTATATAGCGGTTGACCACTGGAACATAAGTCAGGCATGTTTTTTTTTAGATTGCACCTGACAATTCCAAATGAATATTACATTTTCAGAATGTCCACCACTTCTCAAAACACCCACTTATATAATTTTTTTAGGGTGCTCAATATTCCCCCAGATTTAAAAAATGCATCCTCTCTTTTATTTTTTCTACACAAGTGGTCAAAACCTAAATAGAACTGCCCTGAATGCAGACAGAACCTTAAAAGAGGATCATTTGAATTTCCTCTGCTAATACAAATAACACAAAATAACAAGTCATGGGAACACTCAATCCAACACATGAAATGTGAACAAACAAGATGGCAGCAGCTCAGACACACTTTGGAGGCCGTGGCTGCCTGTTCTTCACACTTGAACACCGCTCCCCAGTCTTACGTTGTTGAAAATTCACAAAAAAGCGCTAGCTCCAGCATATTGCTAATGTCTTGATGAAGGCGTCCCAGGCCAGGGCAGCTTCAGACAGACAGTGTGCGTGCTCAACAGACGACTGAACATCGCTGGCCCCAACCTCAACCCTCTCAGGGAAGCTCCGGCTCCTCTCCTCCATCGGCCCGCGCCCTCGCCTCAGATAACACGGCCAGGATTATGCACAGTGCAGGGCAGGCGTGTGTGGGATTAAGCACACTCGCCTAAACAACATCAGCATCTCTCATTGGTGTGGACCATTTACAAGCCCGGTTCATATTAGAAACGTCCAAAAGAATAGCATGTGATTTACAATACAATACAAAATATATAGTCATAATTCATAATCAATATCAGGTTAGCAACAAATCTCATAACAGTTGAAACAGTGCAAAGCCATGAAAAGAAGTGTTGTTTGTACTTTATTATTGTTAACACAATTATGTTTCGGATGTTCTTTTTTCCATTCAGGGGCAGTACAGCAAATTAATCATTAAGTGTTGCGTACTTTCCATGTCTTGCTATGTCAGCAGTGAAAACATAAAAGGGAGTTGAGCAGAATTAAAGAAAGTAGTAATGTTGTGAGAATTAGACTCAAATTGGCTCAAATAATCAATTTAATTCATTAAGTACAAAGGAGTGCATCATTTACATTACCAAATGCTAATTTCTGTAGCCTATAGACTATCTTATTATCCCGTGCTATTAGCTAATATAGGGCTAGTTTAGCTTGGGGTGGAGCTGTGGATGTACAATAGTGTTGATGAAGCATAATTATGAGGCCATAAATCACACAGTGAGGGACCTGTCCTGGCTCTGGCCCTACACCTACAGGAGGCCGGGAGGCTGAGCTTTTCCCCTGGGCTTTAGTCAGTGGGACATAGACGCAGAGGGGCAGGGCACATTACTGATGGTGGGAACAATAATCACAAACCCCTGCAAACGGATAAACTAGGGCTGCACACTATATCGCAATTGAATCGAAATTGTAATTTTGGTTGGCGCACTTATCAAATCGCAAAGGCTGCAATTATTTAGATAGTAGAATTTATTTATTCGTTATTAGGGTACTAATTTTTCTTTTCCATGGACCACGGGGTGAAAATGATGTCTGATGTGCCAGTCAGTGCACATGATCAAAAAACTTTCTACAGAGCGACAATATTATAGCATTGTGCACGGTTTAAGCACAACAGAAAGATTGTGAGTATTGTGTCGTTACTAATGAATCAGCCTCTGTCCCTGATCCCACTCAAACATGTGTGAGGCTGCTCAAAGTCTAAACCCTCCTCTCTCTCTCTCACACACACACACACACACACACACACACAGACACACGCGCACAGACACTCGCGCACAGACACACGCAGACGCACAGACACACGCACACAAACCCACGTGCTGTGCTTTCATATCACGCCCCGGCTCCGCCCCCCCGAGCCGGCTGCAGCATATCTCCACCAACATCACCAAGGTTACCAGCGGTCGCCATGGGATACCACGGGGGGCGCGGATCCAGACGCCGTACAAAGGTGTGGCCTCCATCACTGTATCTGTACATCCAGAACTGAATTTAGACATGACATAATTGTAAGCGTGAGAATTCCATATTTGTAAGGTTTTCAAGGTGGAACTGGAACATTTACTGGCTTCTTAGTTTAATTGCAGTGGATTGGTGTTAGATTTACCCTAAACCTCTGAACATTTACAGTTTCCCCAGTAGGGTTTAGATCAGGTCCAAAAAAATCCTGCACACTTTATCAAAAAAGTTTTACGTGTAGAGCTTTCTGTGCTCTAGTTTCTCCTGTACCAAAAGTGTTTGTGCCTCTCCCTCAACACGTTCTCTCTTTCAGGGCATCTGACTCGCTCTCTCTTGCACTCGTCCTCTGCTCTTCTCTTTGTCTTTTCCTCTCCGAGCATCAGCCGTGCACCTTTCATTCATGTCACATCACATATTAAGCTACTTTATTTACTGGGGAGTTTTTGTCTAGTGGTTTAAAATGAGTTTGTGGATACAATTATATTCACTTACCGCATAACTAAATTAAAAAAGTGACCTCAAAAAGTGTTTTCTGGAGCAATTAAACAAAGCTCTAATGGTCTTTAGGTTATTGATAAAAAAAACAAAAAGCTTTCCTGTGATGCCTGTAATCAGTAATCAGCTTTGTCCGAGTCGGTGAAAATCAAGTTTTACTAATGAGTATTATGAGTTTATGATCACATCTCGTTATTAAAGGCGTGCAATCAAAATGTATAGACAATATTATTGTGGATGTTGTTTTTAAGATTGGCAAAATTTGAATATAGAGGAGTATATAAAATGCTACAAAAAGAGCTGATAAAAAATGAAAATGAAAAAAGTTATGTTACGTGGTGATATTTCTGCACTTTTGTGAAACATTTCACATTTGTTTGATAAATAAACCTCAACTAACACGTTTAAAGACATCTTTTAACACATTTCTACTGGATTGCTATAATATCGACGTCATGACCAAAATATAAGGAGATATGATTTTTTGTCAACATCGCGTCTGAAATACAAGGTCTGTTGCTGTCAGACATCTCACTAACATCTTAACTGTCTTTCTGTGTCAGAATAATGTGCTGAAGCCTTGAAGAGACATGTCCATTACATGTGTGTTGTTCTAAACTGAGGTGGTTAGTCCGTCTGAGTGGCTCGGTTTCGTCGCTTTAAGGACCTGAGATAAAAAATTGGTGTTTCCATGACAAAGAGGGGCCTTCGCCAGCATCACGCAGCCCAAGCACTCACTCACAAATTGGGAGAGAATATTCTCCGACATGCTCCGAGCTTCACTCCTCGTCTGGAGAGGTGTGTGAGAGACAGAGAGAAGAAAGGCTTCTGCAGGTAAGACAACAAATATTTTGGTCCAACCAACAGTTCAGGATGAATAAACAATGAAATAACAGATACAGGTTGGAGTTTGAGTCATCGTAAATCTGGTGAAGTGAGTAAAGGAAACAAAGGCTGATGAATTGTAATGTATTCCTCGTTCTAGTTACGTGTCTCATCTGAGGTAGTCCTAATCCAACCCAAAGCTATGGTAATAAAATATTAAAAGAAAGACATCTCAGCATATTATCCACATCTCATTTAAATGAATTATTTAATACAATTGCTACTATAAAACATTATAATTTATATGATCATACATTTTGCACAAGTATTGGTTATGCCTCGTGATTAGAATAATACAATCTGAGTAAATAATCCATTGACAGATTTTCAATATTAATTATTGCTTAATCACAAATGACTAATTGATTGAGGGAGAGACGTAATTTTGATAAAAAATAAAGACAGGTCCCAATATTTGTGTTTCAAATGATTAACTAACATTTCCTGCGCACCACTACAAAAACCTCGTACTTGAAGTCTGTGTTTGTCAGTGTTTCACTAACTACACGTGCTCAGAGGAGTACAGCCGGAGGATGTAGCCCAGGGCGAGCGTGAATACATACATGACTATATGGTGCACCGCATACATTTGTGAGTGCCAATTAATACACTGACACGTCTAAACAGCATCTCCGATTCAACATCTGATGCCTGGGAATTTGTTAATTTAACACCTCGATCGAGACGCAGAATCCTGTGTTTTCTCTTTGCCAGCATTATTCACTTTAGCGCATGTAAATAACACATCGCATTTACGTACTTGATGATTAGACCTGCCTCCTGAGAGAAAGAGAGAGAGAGTCCACACGCGCAGCAGTCAGATAAAAGCCAAGGCGAGCTATCAGGCTTGACAATCACAGGGGAATCCCACCACTTTCAAACAAATAAATATGTGTTTGTGCTGGCGTAAACACTGTCAGCGGCGTAGTAGACACACACAGGCCGCACATGCGCACTCAACTCGCCCCAGCCCCGACGACGAAGCCAGAAATTCACACCTGTCTGAGCCACGGCACAGATTTAATCTAAAGGGAAACGCCAAGCTCCTCTTTTGGTCTCAATTACAGAAGCCTCCAGAACCCAGTCTACACAATCACAACGTCTGCGAACAAATCAGGGTCGCTTTGAGTCAGTGCACCTCAGCAAAAGCCACTTAAACTATCATTCACCAAAATAGTGACTTAAACTCTCAGGGAAAGGGGCTTTCTGCTCCAAGACGCCCTCCGTATTATTCTTTCTCATGTAATACTTCGACTCTGATCAAGTCGACACCTTAATCCTGACAGCCCACAAGCCCAGCTTCTGCAGAGAGCGAAAGCTTCATTTTGTGTGCATTCACAACCTGTTTGTTAGTGTGTGGTGCTTATGCAGGCCACTTCTATTGGCATTATACATCACAGCGCTTCTCCAGTGAATGGTTATGTCAAAAAGCCTGCCTCCATTTCTGCCATCTCTCATAGTTTCCTCCACTAACCAAATTACCCACAAGCCCCTGCTTTCCGCCCCCTCCTTCTGGAGACATGAAGAAATGAGCTTCACCAAGCACCAAGAGTTAAGCCACATGTGGAGGACAGGCCTAATAAATAAACTGAAGTCTACAAAACACACAAGGATAAAATCACTGATGGTTTCCAAGTTAATAAACAAGCAGCTCATTTACGTTTCGATTATAATTCATTTGGTCAAACTACACAATCATGATATTCCAGACCTCAAAGCAGATTTTGGATAAAGACTTGATCCAGAGTTGGGTGGTATAACGAACATGTGTATGTATTTACATGTATGAATATATGCCATTTGGTAGATATTCAACCTCTGTTTTGTTGTTAGCGTTCCTCTAATTTAAATAAATAACTAGTCCGTGAAATCTGAAAACCTGTAAGCGCTGCAGATGAAGAGGTAAAAAGCCCCTGAACTCATCCTTATGCTGGTAATGCGTGGCTCCTTCTTTTCTGTTGCCTGTCAAAACAACTCGTCAGGGTCAAACTGAGCTGTCCAAGAGAAAGAGGAATGTAACTGTTTTTAACGCATGGACTTGGACATCTCATTATGTTCACCGCCACTTTTGCCTCTTTTTGAGACTGATCGGCACTTGTTGTTGTTGTTAATTGGCACTTCGCTTGTTTTGGCACTTCCGGTTGAGCGTGAATTGCATTCATTTCAGAGGAGAACGAGCAAAATGTCTCAGCGCTAAAATATGATATAATTTACATTTATGTGTGTAAAATGTTCCATGTTCAATGTGCATTAACAAGTCAACAATGCACCGTTTCTGTGTGAGGCTTGAAAACGGCTTTGTCGTCTGGGTAGAACTTATTTTCGGCAACTCAATGTAAACAAATACACGCGTAAGGAAGGACACAATTCACTGCAAATTACCGTCAGTTAACCGCGTGATGATATGAGGAAAACCCCAACAAACACTCCACAGCATTTTAAAAGAATGATGGTAACGCGTAATGGTTCTCCCCATCTAAAGAAGAGGTGTCTATATTAAGTGTCATAATGGACCGAAGCCCAGTTATCTGGACAAGCTTAAAACCATTACCCACCTGAAAGCCTCAACCACATCAGGTTTTGCCAACGACCAAAACAACGACCCTCCCCTCAGCCCTGGGTTTGTGTGTCTTTTCCCATGCAGGGATCGTAACATGATAAACTGGTGTGACGGTCATTACTCGCAGGTAGCGTCAGGCAACAACAGCTTGTGGCTCAGTCGGGGCAATGACCTCCACCATTTGCCCCAGGAAAAGACACAGGGAGGACAAAGTAAGAGAAGATGGATGCAACAGACAAAGGACAAACTCTGTAACTAAAGTATAAGTGAACTGTAGCAATAATGAAGCCAGATGTGGTCAGTTTGAGGTGGATAAATACGACCTTGTTTTCACTTGTGTTGTTTCAGTTGTAAATATGTGGAAGTGGCAGTTGTAACACTATTACAAGACTACTACAGTGTGTGTGACTAATACAGAATCCCACGAAACATTTGGAAGAAACAACTATTTTAGAAGCAAATGCGTTGAGTCATACTACAACACTATGAAACACTAACATTTGTATCCCAAAAATAGAGAAGTAGGTTTGGAGATTTGAAACAGCATTTGACTTATTACTTACACTTTTATAGGAACTAAATCTTCATAAATGGGTCAGAAAACCAATATTTCTGCTGTGTTGCTCTAACGGAGAGTCCTTCAGTTTAAGAGAATGAGCAGCTTTAATCCTATCTGAGAAGGCAGTGGGAAAACGGCTGTCTCTCTGTTCAAAACAACAAGACGATATCTGATAAACGGGTCATACACTACTGTGATAATAACCTATCATTTTATTTGATTAATCTAAATCACAAAATGACTGTTGAATCTTCCAAATAATATCAGTATCCATAAAAGCACAAATCACAGACACAGTGATTTTTAAACATTGCAGGACTGTAAAAGCAATTCCTATAGGATTATAAAACTTTATTCTTGACTACTTTGGAGTTTATGGTTGCAAAGTAGGGCTGCACGATTTGGTAAAAAATATCTAATCTAGAATGAGAATTGACAAAAAGAACAATTAAAAGAATCACGTTTGTTTCAGGAGATGTTTGTACAGATTTGAACTACAGGGTTAGCCGCTTTAATGCAGAATAACACAGGATATTTAGTTGTTTGTAAAAGAAATTATAGTATATAAAAAATGTGCAGCCTTTCGATTTGCCAATTGCGTCTATTCAAACTGTGTTTTCGTTTCGATTGCAATTAATCTTACATTTTGTGTATCTATTTTATACATATATATTCAAATTGGAGTCTTGTTTGCAACCATCCATGTTTACTGGACTAATACAAGACATTGAACTGTTCATAATCTAACATAAAGAAGACATACAAACTGCATTTTGTGTTTTAGTGGCACAAACAAGTACAAATACAACAATGCCTTTATGATTTTCTTTTATCAGTTTACCCAAATTACTGGTCCAACACACAAGCAATGTTTGCGATAATAAGCCAACTACTGCCTTGGCCACAAATACCCTGCCGTCAGAAATAACAGGAGAGGTTGAAATGGCACGCAAACCTTTAAAAACACAAACGCAGGAGGAAGTGGACGAGACACGGCGGGAGATGTGGTGAGCTGAGAGAAGGCGCAGGACTGAGGAGAGACGCTCCGCGCTGTCACGCACCGGCAAAAAGGACAGAGAGGAGCACCCTGTCACAACGCATCACAGTCACGGGCAGCCACACCCGCCTCGTGCCCCAAGACGAGCAGACGAACGACAACTAGAGCAGAAAGGAAAAGGAGCATCCCGCTGACCTCCACTACGCAGCACAGCTCTGTGAGAGAAGAAAGACACGGCAGCAGCTACAACAAAATGATCCGCAAATTTATGACATGATTTCACTGGACTGGAAGTGTAATCTAGTTTGAACTGTCACATGGTTAATTACAGCAGTACGGTGAAATAAATAAAGAGCAAAATCTGCAATATTTAGCATGAAAGTAGGTTTGGGATAACCTGCATCGGACTTTCAACTGTTAGGTCTCTATGCCACAGCCATTTGACCTGCAAATTGAAATCTTGCATCTTTAAATCCAATCAAGATGTCAAGCTTATTCAGCTAATCAATAATTGTGATTATACAGGCCACAAAAATAATGATCGTGTCCCTTTTAGAAGCAAAAATGTGTTATTTCGATTAAATGTATAGTCCGAAAAAGTCTACCTTAATGCAAAGTGATCTTTTTTACATGGCAGTTTGTTATAATAATATTATTTAAATGTATTTACTTATTTTTCAGTAATGCTTTTTACATACAAATACACCATTGTGAATAAAAATGTAATTACAGATTTGACTGTTTTTAGCCATGCCGTCAATAATAATGGCTAAATTGTGATTATTCTTCTCACATTATTCGTAACACTAAACATTGTGACATCCCTGCTCTAATCTTGAGGGAGCCAGTTTTATACAAAAAATATATATTACATGAAATGATAGAAAACAAGAGAATGTATACTAATACATGACTATTGTATTGCTGACTGATTTCCTGGAGTAACCTCATAAAGCAAATGTTAATTAAACAGATGATGCCCTGAAATGGTCGTCAGCCTCAGACAAAGCCTGATAATACGTGCCACTGTTTTGCCTTTTTCTCCTTTCCTAAGCTGCTTTTAGTCATTCCCAGAAGTACCCCTGCATGGAGAATCCACACACTTTCACACACTGGTTTGGTGTGTGTGTGTGTGTGTGTCAAAAGGTGGGCGTGTGCGCTGGAAGAGGCTGGGAGAGGATTAGAAATGAAGTGTGGCAAAAGAGCACAACCCGACAATGAGTGGCGTATCCATGGCGTGTTTGTGTCTGAGTGTCAGTGTGTGGCGGCAGGAGAGAGGCGGGGGGGATTATCCCGTGAGAGAAAAACCATCCTCCTTTGTGCTGCGAGTGAAGCTGTCAGTCATGGCTGCTGTAAGGAAGCCGCGCCTGTCGATGTGTGCCACAGGACTCAAGTGGATCCACCGCGCACCATTTAAGATCAGGACGCAGATAAGATAATGTGTGATCGAACAGATAAGGCTGTGAGCAGAGAAGAAAGACTACAACTAAGCCATGAGATGCATTTCCAGAACAAGCACGATACTGAACGCTGTTTGAATCCAACCGTTTTGTGGCTGATATCATCTTAACACTTAAGATTAGATAGATAAAACAAATGCTGGAAAAGAAGGGCGTGGGAGAGTTTGGTGTTGATTGTGGAAATTCCAAAGTGAATTCAATAGGTGAATTGGTCAAATGCAAATAATTCAAAGCGATGGCAAAATCCAAATTTAGACATGATAAAGAGCAGAAGGATCCATCCAGCAGTTCTGATTTATGGACAAAACACATAGATCATCCCTCTTTGGTGGAGGTGCCTTAGATTGAAGGCAGTCCAAGATATGGATGTTCTTAATCGAGGTACAAAAACATCAAAATGTAGATAATATCGTGACTGTTGTTTTGAAGATATGCTAAATCTGAATAGTCAGGAAATCGTTCATAGTTAAAAAACAAACAAACAAAAAAGCTACAAAAAGAGCTAATTAAGAATAAAAATTAAAAAGTCATGCTTATAAAGTAATATTTCTGCATATTTGTGATTAATTTTACAGACATTTCACATTTGTCTGATAACTGAACATCAACTAATACGTTTTAAGACATGTTTTAACACATTGCCTACCGAGATATCGCTCACCACTAGTTCTTAGGCTCAAGTAAGTAAAAATAGTGTATGAGCAAAGTTGTCACATTTCTACACACATGATTGAGAAAGTGATAAGGGTGACAAAAACACTCCAGGTGCTATTTTGTTTCTAAATATGCAAATACTTGTGATGGAAGTGTGAAACAAGAGAGGCATATTATGGGGAAATGCCTCACTTTTGCCTCGCTACAATCATTGAGTCATGAAACAAATATTACTTCAGAAGATGTTGCTTTCCTCACTGCCAACAATAGTTCACCTTCCTGTTGGCTTACCGTTAATACCTCTCTGAAGACTCTTTTCCATGGTGATGATGCTA
This sequence comes from Chaenogobius annularis, assembly GCA_015082035.1. NCBI lineage: Eukaryota > Metazoa > Chordata > Actinopteri > Gobiiformes > Gobiidae > Chaenogobius > Chaenogobius annularis. The sequence goes on along the minus strand of BJKM01000183.1, from coordinate 240,377 downwards.
TTTGCAGTTGTCATAATGTTATGGCTGATCCGTCCATAATGATCCTGACAAAATAGGGTCCCCTGCCTTCCTGTCGTAAACAACTCCCTATGAAGATGGGTTACACTTATCGATTCTGTACTTCTAACCGGTGAGGTCAAAGGTCACAGCGGCTTCATAATTGTACCTTGCTGCTGCAGAAGGCTCCAGCTCAAGGACGAGAGAAGCAGAAAAGATGAAGATGCTGCTTCTGTCCCTGATTTAGAGTTTACAAACTGTACAGCCAACACCTTCCACCGCTCTTCAATCTAACAAAGCGCTAAACACGGACAAGGTCACCTGAAAGTCTCCATTACATCTTGGCGAACAGGATTATATAATTGTTGTCAGTATCCAAAGCTTCTCTTCTACACTCTGGCAGATGATCAGTCATAGTGATCAAAGCACTAGATGTGTTTCTTTGTTTCTGCTGCTGCACTCCAGCCCACACACGGCAAGTTATTAGAATACAATATATTATTATATAATATATTACATATGCTGGTACACTAACAATTCCCACTGCACTTGTGCACTAGCAAAACCCCAAATATAAAACACTGTAACAGGAAAAGCGATTATTTTCTGCTTTTCTCTTCGACAAAACAAAAACAGGCCGTCTTAGTAAGATGAGGAAGTGTGAATTTCTTTTGTGAGGTGTGAGTTTTGCCGCTTAAGCTCTCCTGCTGCCTGCACAAGGAGAGAAGTGCACATAGAGGGACGAGCTCCTTCCCATTAAAGGAGGTGTAAACACTACAATCCAAACACAAGGAGAGAACAAATAGGACTAATTACATCAGACCAGGACTTAACGCCTGTCTGTATTCATAGCAGAGCTACTTCCTAAATCTATTATTAGGAAAAGAGACAATGAAAACATAACCTTTCTGCTTTGAAATTGTCCTGAATTTATGAAGCAAATGCTTGGATGAAAGCAGATAACTGGGTTGGCACGGACATTTGGCATGAAATCCTACCAGTGTATTTAAACCTCTGCACACCAGACAAAAGAAAATAAGACACTATTTTTTAGATACTGTTGTGTAAACATCATCTCAATAAAGCCAAAGTCTTGTAGAAGGAACAAAGCAGGACAGGCTGTTGTGGGAAATTGGGTATAAGGCGGGGGTAAATGTCTTGTCCCATTTCCAAGATGTCCCATAGAGGCCAGTTAGCAGGAGAAATGCTGACGCAGCCCCCATTGATCCCCTCAGCCCTGGTCCTGAAGGAGCGCTCGACTGAAGAGTGACGGACAGGAGGGCGCACAGGCCAAGGAGAAAATCTATTTGTCTAATTAGTATTTTATATGTGTTTCCTTTACAAGAACATGATGTATAGCACTACAACTGTACTTTTATGATACAACTACATCATTACCACAGTATTACAGGAATTACTTTACGCTTATTGAATATGATGCCTATATGGAAAAACGTCTTACGGTGGCAAAGCAGACAAGTGCATTCCTGCCTCACAGCAAGAAGGTCCTGGTTTGAGGGCCAAAAACTGCTCTTTGTGAGTTTGCATTTTCTCCCTGACTTTGTCTGTGTTGGATTTCCTTCAAGAACTAGTTTCTCAATCAACCTAAAACATGCACAAAAAGGCTAATCCCCCAGTTAGGTACTACTGACCATGATACTATCATCAGATCTGAGCTCTTTGGCCGCTGTCCTGTGGTCACTCAATGGCCCTGACAGGTTGCCTGAGCAGTATTGAAGGTAGTGTTAGCTGCAGAGGACAGATCCCCAGCATTCACTGTTGTGAAACATTAAGGTTATCCTTTAGAATAAGGCACACACTGTTTTATTGCTATATCTTTGGTTTACTTAAACGGAAAATACAATTATGAAAAAGCATATATTGAATTTGTCGGTGAGGTCAAAATCATTGCTGTCATGTCATTGGTCCTCTAGACATAAAATATTATTCAAAATGTAGACACTGTCAAGGATATAGTCAAAACTTCGAAGAGAACTGAGAGTATATGTGACGTCAGCGCGGTGTTCCCCTGTAATCACAGGGGTTCCACCGGCTATTTTCTCGGGTGAATCCTGTTATTTCCAGCACTCAAAACAATCAGCTGTGCCGGTGCTTGTGAATGACAGAGGCAGCAGAGAGGGGGCTGGTTAAGTGCACTGAGTGAGTGGTCGTAATCACAGCTCTGGTAAAAGCACTCCTTTTCTCTGCTGCGCTCCTCCGAATGGGCCCGCTCTCGATCTGCCTGACTCTCCCGCGCTCTCTCTGTCTGATAATAGCTCTAGATTGAGTAATTGTGTGTTTGAGAGGAGCTACACTGCAGGGTGGAACCTGCAATCAGATACCCAGCTCTGTGCACCCTCTCTCTCTCTCTCTCTTTCGGTGCCTGTCTCTCCATTCATGCTTCAGTGCTCTCATCCAAGCACCTGGCCCTCCCTTCGGCCCTGTGGTTCCCAACCGCTCCGCCTTCTCATTCTCTTTTTTTCACACAAAGCCTGTACATGGAGAAAGGCTAGGGTCAATAACAGCTGTGCGTTGTGCTGTAATTGATGTCATCGTTTCAATTTGAGCTGATTACAGTGGAGAGCTGCTTATCGTGTGACCCGCGGTGGAACGACACGCCGCGAGTCAGGGAGCGCCACGCCTGACCGGGCTTAACTGCAGCCGCTCCGGATGGATGGCTGAGTCCACGTCTGCCTCCTCTGTTCACTCCTAATAGAGAGGTAAAGATTGAGTAGATGCTGGGGCAGTGAAAGTGCACATGTCGAGGAGTTTACGCAGTTTGTGGTTATTACTGTGGCCTTCTGTCCACACTGGTCGCATCATTAACCTCCACAATGACTCACAATGCAAGCATACATCAAATACAAGTGGATAGGCTTTAAACAACTGGAACCGCTCTCACTTCATTTCTTGAAATTGTAAGGTTTAAATGCACCTTTTGTACAACACAGTAAAGATAAAACTGTGCATAGAGTAACTGGTAGAGCTGCAAGGATTATTTTAGTAGTCAACACAACATAAATTACTTTTAGTTACTATTTCTATTGTACATTGAGACTTTTACGCCTGAACTATGGTGACGGAAGGCTTCTAGATAGGGAATATTTACAAATAAAGTTTATTAATAATGAAAATCAGAAATTGTTTAACACTTTTTTGACATTTTGATGTAATAATGCTCCTGTCTTTGTGATAAAAAAAAACAACTCTCTTCTGACAGACAATGACTACGGTTATTTTTTAACTTCGACTAGTCACAATTAGTCAATTAAACATTGTAATCCCCGTGACTAGCTCATCTTCTCCAAGGGCTGCAACCAACCATCATTTTGCTAATCGATTAGTCTAGCAATTCATCTTTATTGATTAGTTTAGAATGCAAAAGATTTTTTACTAAATGTGATCCAGACGACGCTGAGGTGAAGAAGTTTGAGGATCCTGGTGGAGCATATTTATGGTCAAAAGAGTGTTGACTTCCAATTCACATTTTCCATGTCATTTTTATGCAATTGCATTGGTCATAAAACTTTTTTTCTCAGCACATGGCATGTTTTGTAACCTATGTGTAAACAAGTAAACAGTCATTAGATTACTAAATTAGTTGTGATTGATCGATTCACTTTGCAGCATTATACTCAAGTAGGTAAGTAATAAATATAGAATGCACTAAGCACATGCCAAATTGAGCTGGTATAGGGTGGTGAGACTGAAAGAAAAAAATAATATTGCAATTGTTATGCAAAATTCAAATATTGAGGATGTTTTTTAAAAAAAACAATAATTGTTTACAGTTCATTCACATCTTGCATTTTTTGCTAAGTATTGCAAAAAGTTTAACCTGTAAATCACTATGTTCAACTACTGTAATGCATTAAAATCCACATGAAGTCAGCAGATGATTGCAGCGCCAAATCACTATTGTAATAAACCAAAAGGGTCAGTTTCATTAAATAAACAATGTGCTACCTTCAAGACACAGAGAACTGTCACAGTGTTAGCATCTCTCCTCTCTGTAGGTGCTAAAATAAGACTGCTTCCCCACTGCGCACTAATAACACACATGCACACTGACACTCAGAGATACACAAAATACATACAACAATACAGTAACACTGCCTTATTATCTCAGGAGTAAACACTGCGCTTTTAAAAACACCCACATGTGTAAAATAGCTTCAATCCTATCTCTTCGTCTGGATCTCACATTTTTACACTGACAGTGGGCAATACCCTCAACACCAGGTTGTGATCAGCGCTGGGAGCAGAGCTGAAGCTAAAAACAGACAAAGACTCTCGCTAAAGAAGCATGTCTCTGCTGTCTCCGAGTCTGTGGGTGTTGGGAGCCAAAAGCTGTCTGCCACGTTCTTCCGCTTTCTCTGTCATTTTCTTGACTCTTTTAATACCATCATTAGGTGAGCTCGCCTGCTTCCTGCTGCCGCTGCTGGCCACAAAACCTGAGACAGACAATGAGAGAAAGCCCCAGAGGTGCAGACAGTAGCAGGGACCTGTGTGGCTTTGAAGCATGTAGCAAGGCAACGATTGGTCTGAAAACTTTCCTTATATTTGAATGCATTGGGCTCTGCAGGTAAAGGGCTGCAAGATTAAACACATCATTCTTCCAACAGATGATTCCAACTTGAATGGCCACAGAAAGCAAATCGCAAAGGCTGCAATTATTAAGAAAATATACACTGTCCTGTAAACAGCAACTGCACTGCCTTTTAGACCTCTACACACATGTTCTGAATTCTTTACTTGAGATTTTAAGTTTCTAAATACTCACCAAAAACTATTCTGACTCTAAAGTGTAATACATGTTTTGGTGTGACCCCATAGTACTTAAATTAACCATTTAACCAGATCATGGCTTCTATTTAATCAAGATTCATGTATACTGTTTTCTATCGCCTTTAAGAGGAAAATAAATGTCTGTTCACTTGACACTACACTGTGATTGGTTAAATCCAGCATTCACTCACTCAGAGCCTTACAGTCTGTTTCTGAGCAAACATCTCCATTAAATATGGGACGAGGGACGAGATCACAGATCGATTGATTTCTATCAGCCCTAGATGTGCACTGTTTGCAAGTGTAATCTGAGTGTAAATCTAAATGCAACTTCAAAAATATACAGCTCTTTGTCAGTCTCCTGTTTACATTGCTGTGTCTGATCCAGGTGTGTGCGCAGCTGTATTTGTTCTAAACCTGAAGATGACTTGTGTTGAACTCCACCTCATTCTCATCTGTGTCCTGAGACCCATGTGGCCTGCTGTTCCCACGGTAACCTGAAGCCACCTGCCATTTGTCCAAACTGATTATTTTAGGCGCTGCGCTAAATTAGAAAACAGATATTCTCTCACCGAACGCTAACTGTGTGTGTGACTGAGCTACTACAGCACAAGTGCGGCAATTACTTTAATTATGATGATTAATCAACATCACTCCCCTTGTAGTGATTATTTAAACATTATGCTTTAATCAATAAATCCACTTATTCAAAGCCAAAACATTCAAACTTTACTTGCATGCAATTAAAGTAAATTATCTCCTCGTTTTCTACAACAGATTTTACAGCACACTATCAAACCTTCATTTCTATTTTAGTGGCTATCATTTGTTCATTCTGAGCAGCTGTGGAACATTTCAGTATTTCATCTTTTGTAATTTCCTTTACATTTATGGATTTGTCTTATTCAAAGTCACAGAATTTACCATGAGAACTTTACTCCTTTTGTGCAATGCTTTTACCTGATTGTGTGTGTGCAGATTGCGAGGAAATGCTAGAGCGCTGCTGACTTGGTGCATTCCTGCTCTTCCAAAAACAACCCCAAGTGCACCTGACCTCGCACCTACACGACCACAAACACTGCCCCTGTCTCCACATCCCCCCGACAGCTTTATAGGTTTGACTTGAGATGTTTCGGCATTTATCGCATGTTCTTCTGGAGGTATCGCAGAACAGCAGTACACAAATTCAGACAAAAAGTTGGTTATATCTTTTATGACGCTTTTCAATTGTAGAAAGTGTAGGCCTGTCAATCGTTTTACACTTTGGCCACTTTTCTGGACAAGCTGTCAAAAACACATGCCAGTAAAGTACAACACAGTAATGAGCACATTATTCAGTCATTATCAATTCTACTTCTTTTAACACAACTTCAGAATAAGCAACTTTAGCTTCTCACAAATCTTTCTTTGAAAAAGAAACAAAAACACAGATTAACGACGCACGTTCCTCCTTGCTATTTATTATGGTCATTTGTTCTTCCCTACATCTACAATATTCCCTGTGCCCTTTTCACTACACCTTGCCTACTTTTTACAATAAAATGTTCTTCTGTTCAGTGCCTTTAACCCTATATACAGTATATAGCTGTGTAGAGCCTCACATCAAGAAGGTCCCAAGTTTGATTCCTGGCTTAGGGTGAGGCATTCACCTGTGGAGTATGGATGATGTCTCAGTGTCTGTGGGGGGCGGTTTCCTGTACGTATTCTTTTTTTAAATATGCACTAGAGGCTAATCCTCCACCTGAGGCTAAGCCTTCCCAAAACCTGGAGATGGGACCCCGGGGGTGCACTGTGTAAGAGCTTTAACTTTTTCAGTTTAATGTAACGATTCATTGTGCCACAATGCATCGCAATTCTTAAATGTAAGTACACGTGTTCCGATCCGTCTTGATGTGAAATTGAGAGATGCGCGCTGGAAAACAACATAAAATGGCACCGTCCTGTCAGCCCGCTGAGCGCGGCGTGTATCTACGCTGCATCTCCGCACTAATGTCACGTGGACCAAATGCAAGCATCAAATTACTATCTCCTCTCAAGCATGCTTGTGTGCACGACACACATTGTGCTTGACACAACTTTGACAACACACAACGTCAGAAACTCTTCTCCATGCTTCAAACTTCCTCTGTGAGCGAGTGGCGGGGCAGAGGCACCGAGCGCCACATGCACACGGACACACACATGCACACGGACACACACATGCACACGGACACACACACGGAGGGATGGAGAACTGTTCCTCTGTGCACGGACAAAGCTAACGGTTGTCAACAGCGTGTAGTGTTTCCAAAAAGTTAACCTGGCAAAACATTTCACCAAACAGCTTCAGCGTTCAATTCATGAGCATTAAGGCCAATGAGCCCCATAACCTCCCAATCTGCATCTGTAGTTTAAATTCTAGTAAATCAGACATTATACACTCAATTCTATATGCAGTTACTACACAGTAGTCATTTGGATTTAGATTCAGTTATCTGTGCAGTCCTTAATACAATTGAATTACAGTTAATTCTACGTTATTTTCCACCGTGTAAAAGGATGATTGCATCCTTAATAATGGAAAAGGACACAGCCGTCCCCAGCGCTGTATGATCCTTCAGTGGAGATGACCATTGTCTTCAGGCCACTGAGCAGGAGCCCTGATGCCTCTGGCTGGTGTCAGCCTAAGTGGGCATGTCAGGCCTGTGCTGTGCTGGCTCCCAGCCTGCTCTCTCAGCTGCTCTCAGTCCCCCGTGTCCTCAAACCTAAACGGATCCAGTTGCTGCTACTCACCTCCAGCGGTGGTCCAATTTTACTGACTAATAAACACATTCCCTAATAGAGGAACTTCTCCCTTGCCCGAGTCTGTGTGTTAGTTAGTTTGAATGATATTTACCGTCGTCTTCTGACTCCATCTCTGTTTTAGCATGTTCTCCTCTCAGCAGTTCTCGTCAAGATCCTTCACACAGTCTCACTTCTCTCTACTCTCGACAGCCATTCACCAACTGTTTGCTATTTCCTTTGCTTCCCTCTACTCATTATGTTGGCTCTAATAAAAGCATTTACAAGTCAAGCTGTAACTGTCGTGCACTCATCCAACCATATTTTACAGTAACACCCAAATCAAATCACTATTCCCTTTGTCACCGCATTCGCCATATTTGTAATAACAAGTGACAAACTAAACTGACTTAGCATGTCCCTCCTAAAGGCTTTTGCTGAGACTTTGAGGATAAGGATAATGACTAAGGTTGTCACAGACAATAAGCCTAGAGAGGCCTTGGTTTTAGAGTCGGAATATAGAGCAGCAGCGTAAAACATAAATCTGATTCTATAAGCATCATGGCGACAACAAGGTCAAAGGGCACACATGTTTAGGCTTCTGTTTAACCTAAACCAGGCTCATCACTTCTCATACCTCACAGGCCTATTATATAGAATTTAACGTACCAGAACAATGGGGGAAAAAAACTGCATTTTATATATTTTATCCTTGATGATTCCTTTGCTTAGATCAATTTATCTGTCATTTGTCAGTCAACAACAGGGTGTATAGCTCACAATTATGGTGCCATACACCATAAAAGGATCAACACTGAATGCAGTGTGCAAAAGAATAACAGCTCTGGATGTCAGCAGTTCACTTACCAGTCCATCACAGTTGCTGATGGCCACAGTGGCACCGGGCGTGTCCGTGACATCCCCAACGTACAAGCACTCGTCGTGCAGAGCCTCTGTGTGCCGAATGCTGTCGCTGTCATCGTGCCACTCCATCTTGGCTCCGGGAGCCACCAGCCTGGCGTTGTGGCGCAGGCGCAGGTGGAACTCCCGGCCGAAGACGGTGACATTGTAGTAAAGCTTTTCCCGTTGTGCGGCGGACTCCTGGTCTTCCTCCGAGTTTGGTCCTTCCCACTCATCATAGCCAGCTTGTACCTCCCTCCTCAAGCGCCTACGGGGCTGCCCTCCTGCCAGGTGCTCGGCTGACACTGCATGTGACAGAAAGTGGCCTTCTGCATCCACACTCACAGGCCTCACCAGTCCATACTCCCCCAGGACGTGCTGCAGGGAGTCTGGAGACAACACAGGTAGGACAGGAGCAGGTGAAGGGGAAAGAGAGTGAAATGGCACAAAGATGACAACACAAGAATGGTTAGATAAGAGGAAATTAAAGAAACCACACAGAAAGGAGTATCCCATTATAATAAACAAGTGAAGGGGTTAAAGTGGGCTACAGTGGAGTTAACACATGCCAAACATTGTGGGGTATTGTTTAATCCCTTGCCATGTTTCCACGTGCACCTCCATAAACAAAATAGGCAAATTAATTTCTAACCTTTACACACATACACACACGCGCGCGCGCGCGCGCTGAACAACGATGCACACACAGCCCCACCCAGAAACCCAGAGGCGACCCCGGTGCTCGCTGGTGCGGCGCAGTGCGCGTTTGGAAACGGCAGCCTCAGCAGTGCGCGCTGCGCTCCTGACACCTTCTGTGCCCTTCCTCCGTCAACAGGAAAGCCAGCACAGGATCAAGGCTCTAATTGCGTCTTTCGCAGACTGTTTTCTCACCGTTTGCTCGAGAGAAAATATGTCTTAAGTCATGTCTCACAATGTTAAAACTCCCTGTAAAACTTTAAATGTATTAAACCAGATAAGGTTTATAGTTAAATCTTTTTTGTATACAAACCCAATACACAAGTGCATGTTAAAGACATGGGTAAGGTTCACGTGTCCCTGTGACAACACAAGCATCATTTGGAGGCGACCTGAGATGTGCACCTCGCGCCCACACTGCAAAGCCACTTCACGGAGTCACAAGAGCCCAGCGGTGTCCAGGTGCCCTTGGACCGCGCACATTACGTTAGTCCCCATTATTACAGCTGAAGTTTGGTCATAAACAAATGCTTCTTTTTGTCTTGCTCTCTGTGTCGCTGGAGTGATTGGATAATAGTGTGATCAATATGCTGACATCCGACTCCAGCGTCCTGTGACAGATCGATATCTGCGACAGATAATGTCAGCCTACTTCCTCGCAAAATCTGACAGGAACAAGCGGCTTACCTCGTGTTTTTTACACCCAAAAACACCCGGGAAAGTCTCCTCAACAACACCAGAGTAGGAGCACACATAGAAGTTGAGCAGCACAAAAGCCTGGCAGTGTTTTTCCATGCAACAGAGAATAGAGACTCACAGATAGGGACTGAGATAAGGAGAAGAACGTAAACACTGAGCACGTTTCTTACCAACGCTACTGGCGATGTAAAGGCCGCTGGTGTGCAGCATAAAGGCCGGTAAAAGAATTAGGACTGTAAATCCAGGCGAGAGACCCATGGCAGCTCCGAACTGCGCAGGTGAGAGAGTGGGACTCCGGGCTCCAGTGTGGTGAAGTTCCCCGCCTGGCGCGACCAGCCACGCCACGACAGCAACAGCACAGCAGCCCGCAACTAGACTGCCAAGTGCACGGGGAGCGACGGAGCTCTCCTCCCCTCGCTCTCTCTCTCACTCCGTCTCACTCTGTAGCTGCGAGTCTTCCTCTCCTCCTCCCGGTGCTCTCTCTCCTCCCTCACACACTTTCACATTCACTCACTCAACTCTAGCCCCTCCGCGCGCGCCTCTTTCGCCCCCATCCTCTGACAAGTGTACTTCGCACCAACTGCCGCTGTTTGGAGGGAAACCGTCGCACGGGCCGTGAGTGACAGGCCCGCGGAAAGCTCGCCTCTCCCGCGCCATGTGGCTTTAGATACAATTCACTTCTGCAACTTTAAATGCATCCCGTCCGACAGAAGTGTCCCGGTGTTGAACGCGTCGTAGCGCCCCGTGTGGACCAGACAGAAAAGTGCGCGCAGCTCTCAAAGGCCCAAGAGTCCAATTTAGAGATGAAAAGAGAGGTATTAACAGCCCTAACCTGCAGTGGCCTCTTTTAGCACAAGATTGAGCCCTCTGACCACTAAACTCATATAGACATTTAGAAGTGACTCGTGCAATGAACGCTGTTGAAGGCCAAAATAAGGTCTTTATACAACTGTGAAATATGATACGATTTTTATGTTGTTACATTATTAAATAATGAATTAGCTTTACATTAATTTAACTTTTACTGGATTTTCTTTAGCCACCATGTATTGTTATTAATAGCCTAATCACACTTTATTTATTACTGATTATTAATAAACCAGAATTTGTACTTGTATTTTTCGTTTTCTTTTTTTGTACTTGAAGGCATAAATACTTAAGTGTTTGTAAATTTGATTGAACAATGACACTCTTTTGGTTAAAAACAAACAAACTAATTTAGACGCATGAACATGATGTATAACCAGATCAAAACATTGCATTTTGTCAGTTTAACAGTTTAATGTGAATACTTTCCTCCATTTGAATTTTAAACTATTGCAATGTGTATTTTTGGCATAAGTGTTGTGTATGTTTTCATTTAAGTCATCACAAATATCACAGAAAAGACCAGTTATAAAGGTTAGACTTGAGAAACTATTTTATTTATTGAGGTTAAGAAAAGATTAGGGTCAAATAGATTTAAGTCTGAGACACAACATGATGCAAGTGCAGATAACGCCACACATCCATATGCTTCAAACACCAGCTTTAACAATAGAAAGTTTACTGTAAAAACTGTGCACATTGTATTTTTATTTTTATTTCATCCTATAGTAGATTTAAATAGTTTATTTCGATTTCATATATGTTGTTTAATCATTGTTCATTGTTTTATGTTGCACCGAATCACCAAAGCAAGTTCCTTTGTTTGTGAATTCTGTTCACTGGCAACGGCAATAAACCTTTCTTATTCTGATTCTGATTCTGAAACGAGTGTTGTCCTAGAGCGGCTAGTGTCTTCAATGTTTTTTTTCTTCTGTTTGATGCTTTTGTGCGAATGCAGTATTATTTTCAAAGTGAGAGAATATTGAACAACAAGTTCAGAAAAAACTGCAATTTATTAACGACCATAAACGATCAGGATTAGGCCATTTTCAACAGCGTCTCATGGGGTGGGAGAAAACGGAGGGCCTGGAGTAAGTAAGAGCACCGAGAGAGCTTATATAAAGTTAAATCAAGTTTGTTAAGGACAATTGATGCAACGCATTTCAGGAAGTTTTAAAGGTTAAAACATTAAAAGGCCCTTAGACTGGACTCCACCAAAACACACAAGAATCCTGTCTCCTTTAAGATCAAGTTTTAATTTGAAGGAGAAATATCAACTGGTTTAAGCTTTTAGCGTGCTGTTTTTCCCTCATTATTGACTTACTCTGAGCAGTGGGATTTGTGCATGTTTGAATAATCATGTATTCAATTCTACAGTGCTCTGAATATTTCAGTTTGCACTTTCCTCATATCCCCGCCCACTACTCTGTACGAATTTTTGTTTTTTAATCTAGTCTCCGGGTCCAACATGTGGGATTAATGTCACATTTATCAAAAATAAAAACACCATAAATTAAAATTTGCAGCTTGTGAAATACCACCATGGAGAGGCTCTGAGCAGGAAGTCAGTGGTCATTTAAGATTTAGAGTGTACGGTGAAGAAAATGTCAAATTATTACTAAACTCCAAAAACACATTCATTGACTTCATTAAAGCAACACTAACACCAGTAAAACCATACTTTAGATCATGCTCCATAGATACTTTTTATGCAACACTGAATATTTAGCCAAAGGAATAGCATTTCCATGGAGACAAGCAGGAGGAGGCTCTTTGCAGGCCAAATACGAGTCACGTTTCTGGAGATGCAAGCGCGCTCACAGTAAGGACACAGGGCTTTCTAAGTTTTTCAGCGCACTGCGCAAAACAAGCAAAAGGAAAAAAGAAAAAGGAAAAAACACACACACACTTACACATATATGCGCCTTTATTGTAGCCTATTCTTTTGGTTAAAATGTTACACAGAATGCTTTTAAGGAAAGGTAAGCATTTGTTGGTGACTTTAGGCGCTCCAACAAAGTGCCTGCTGGTGTGGCTTATACATTTGAGCATAGCTGAAACAAGGTGCAGAGAAAAGGTGTGGAATAAAGGGCAAAGAGATAAAAAAAAACAAGGCTAAAGCTGATAATATGTACAAAGGTGGACAGAACTGGGCCAAACATACACACAAACATGCTGTGTGGTAATACCTTCAGGCAGCGCAATAAACACACCTTCCACTGAGGCAAAAACAAAGTACATGTGAGTGTATTCAACAGACAGAGGTCATCCACGTAACACCTCATTCACCTCCAGCGTCTCCAAAATGTCAGCGCAGTCCCAAGCCTCTGCATGTACCCAACATATACCTTAGTGCGACCAGACATGAGCGGCAGTCCCTCCTCCGCCCACTGATCCCGGTGCCTGTTTCCATGGCGATACCAAGCCCTGCACCTCAACAAGAAGAAGTGCAGAGTTGGAAAGAGGAGAGAGGGGGAGACAGACAATAATATCCCCCAGACAAACAGACTTGTATTGGCTCAGGTTATTATCAAATGTGTGTCCAAGTGGTCAGATGTCTGGCAAAACTATGAGTGCAAAGAAAAATAAGCCTACTAGACTGAAAAAATACTTTGTCCTGTTTTAAATCTAATTGTACAGCAGTTATTTCTAGTGTTTGAATAATTTGACTTTACACTTTACCTATTTCCATACAAGGCTGCCTTTTCTCCCTCTTGCATTTTTACTGGCTGCCCAAACAATTTCCTTTTCCAAGAAATGAATTTACTGTACTCTATTTATAGTAGAGGCAGCTATCATGTCCACAATAACAGCGACCTTATATTTATGGATTCGTTCAAGCGTAATAAGTTAAGGAAAATGCTTGATGGGTTAGCCATTAAAAGGGCACAATTAAAACAAACCCTTTGCAAACTGCCATAGAACAAGTTGTTCATGAATGCTGTAGTGTCATTTTTTGGACTATTAAGTTATACACTTATACAACCCCTCATTCTTCCAGCAGTATATTACAAATAAGACCATGTTGAATATTTCAAATAACTAAAATGCCCAATAATCACAAAAAATGAAAAACGTTCCATATTTTCATACATATTTTTTCCAAATACTGAAATTCTTGTATTCTGTCCTTCAAAATTGTAAATCACTAAGTTTCAGAACACTTTTTAAAGTTTCTACTTGTTATACTTTTTGAGATACAGATTATATACCATTAAATATATATGTATTTCAACAACAACAACAACAACAACAAAATAAAAAAATCGCAAAAGCTGAATAAATTAATTTAAAACAAGAACTTTGTCATTTGACCAACATGTTCATTCATAAAATGTACAAAAGACAAAAAGAGATATGTTTACAATACTGCAACATTAAAAAGGAATTGATTATCAATGGATTTAATGCCCACAACAGAAAACTGTGCAGGAGGTCATAAATATGGGCTTTTTTAAAGCTCATCTTGTCCACTTTTATGTTCAATTAATACTTGATTTTTATTAATTTCCTTTAGGGTTTTCAAGCACATTTGCCAATAGCTAATGAATGAACCACACTAAAATGTTCTCTAGAGCAACATCAAAACCTTTTCACCTGAATAAGCCCATTTTAAAGCCCTCAGTAGACGTAGTAGAAGTGTTCTTTGTTAAGCGTGATGATACTATGATGTGCGTTTAGGGCTGCACTAGGAGCATATGTCACATTGTCCCCTGCCGCGCCGTCACACTTGTTTCCCTGGTGACTCCTCCTTCTGTCCCACCAAGGTCAGGCAGCGGCCCACCATGTGTCTGCATGTATAAGGAGGCGTCAGCAGCCTCAGGAGGGCAGGACAGGTGTTCACAGAACCTCGTCATGACAGCGCATCAGGACAAGCCATGAACTCAGTCAGACTACCTTAGTAAATGGAGAAGTAGATGCAAAAATAAAAGAGAATATGGAAAAGTTCAACTTTTTTCCTTTCTGGTATCACCATGGTCAATCATATCACCTTGAATTTTCCCAAAGAGGTTTGGTATTTTTTCTTGGCCGAGAAGGAGGGTCTAAGGACAGGGAAGCTTTGGACATCTGTCTAAGGACACAGGACGCTGGGACATTTCCAAGTCCCTATGAACATTGTTTATTTTGTTTTCCACTGTAGCCCCTCGAGGCAACTACTGTTGTGATTTTGAGCGTTACAAAAATAAATTGAATTGAATTGAATTGAATTGAATTAAGACTCAGAAAGTGCCACTGGGCCATTGTTGTTGCTCAATCAACCTGAACAATGCTTTATAATATATTAATAGTGCAGCAAAGTAGATCTGTTTGGCCATGTGGTAAAATCATTGTATCGAGTAATCAAGTGCTTTTCTGTTGAAAACACATGCCATCTTGTCACTCACTTCTACTATTGGTCAGTCTGACAGAACAGTTTAAGAATGATCTTGAGCTATATTACGGCACAATATAGTAAGTATCACAACAATATTGCAGTTGTGCATTAATCAATATGGGAAGAAAATGAATAAATCGCAGCAGAAATCATTCGACAGAAACATACTATTTTTTGAAACTATATTAAATGTTTTCAATACTAAAGAGTTATTATATGTTGCATATTTTTTCATATTGTGCAGGTTTAAACAAAATATATATTATTTTGTGTGGAAAATTACTGTCCAGAGCATTTTTTCATTCATTGTTTTGTAATATTGAAGTCAGTATCGAGTATCGAGCCTATTCCTCATTATTGAAATCGAGTTTGAAATTGTAGTGACAACACTAATGTGCATGAATTGCAGTAACATTTGAGGCACTGTTTGTATTATTTTCTTGCCTTCTTGTACAGCTGCAGTGTCTTGAGCACTTTAATGTAAAGTTATTGTCACAAACTTTGACTCAATCACACATCTTCACAATATACACCAATTTTTTCTCTCTTTCAGTCAGTCAACAAATCAATTGCAAACGTATCATTAGTGGAGGCACATATAGGACTAAACATGAATCGCTCACAACATCACACTAACATTCAGATTAAAAATACCAGCTTTATTCAGCCCCACATCTGTTTAAATGTACATGAGGTGCAGCGAGGTTCACTTCAGGACAAATGGCCACAGTGTCCCATGGAGCCAACAAATGTCCCTGAAATTACACCCCTCCTGAACTGATGAGCTCTTTCTACACAATCAGATGACAGTCATTTACTTTGATGACAATGTTAAAATCTCTAAAGAAATGTTCGTGGTTTACCTGAATACAGGCAGTTGCCACAGCAGTATGAGTTTCAACATCTTTGTTTGCATGTTGCTCACAGTCTTTGTTTCTTGGTTTAGAGACTTGTATTGGTTTTGTCAATACTTTTCACTTTTCATTGGAGGAAGGGCTGTGGAGGCCCGTGGTGCCGACCCTTGGGTCAATAGCACCTTTACTTATTCATTGGTGATGCCAATGTGCCGCGCTGCCTTGCTGGAGCTCCCATAAGTGTGTGTTTGTTTGGCCACTCTCTCAGTGTATTCTATCCACAGTGTATGCACCATATGTCACCTCAGCTCACAGTGGACACTTATGGCCTATTTCTATGTCAATGCCACTGTCTGCCCTCTTTCACTAGTCATGAGGCATACAAGAGCAGCATGACAGAGTTTAAAAAAAACAATCTTTCAGCGGTTTAACGCTACACAATGCTAAATATGCTGTGCACAGTTAAGTAGAAGCACAAGTGAAGTAACAATAATAAACCTATGTAACAGTTTTTGTTCGAAGAAATGCAGCTGCTGTGCCAAAAAATGTCTTCACCACATCTATGTTTAGCTCTGCTTTCTTTTTTGGCCTTTCAACAGCATTGGTCCCGGAAAATATGTTGTTGTCTCGTGTTTGTCTCCTTCAAGGAAAAATTTTACTTTCAAATTTCAGGTACACATTTCTTTTATTTTCTTTTTTTTTAAAGCATGCATTAAATTGTCATAGCTGGGATTTAAACTCACGGCTGCACATGGAGCCTGGCATATGTGCTGCCGTCTTTACCACTCGGCCACCTGGCAGGAAACAGTTTTAGGGACAAATTGTATTAAATCTCATTATTATTTAAATTTTTTCTTTCTTTCCGCCCGTGGGCCAGATGTGGCCCGCCAAACGTTTTAATCTGGCCCGCCGAACATACGCCTTGTGCGTCCCTCGTGTGGTACGTTGGACTTTTTCTTTATTTATTCCATTTCGTCCACTATTTTATAAAAGAAAACTCTCAAGGTGCTTGAAATGCTGTACATAAAAATAAAGCTAATCAATAATTCTGGGAAGCATCAGGGTCAGTTTGTAAGTAAAATATTATCCTAAAATAAAATGAAAAATGAATAGGACTTTTATATGGATTCCGCCTGGACCTTTTTGCTTAATTACTAAAACTAATTTTTGTTAATTTACCTTCAGCTTTAAAGGAGAATTGTCAAAACCCAAGTCTTGTTTTTCCAGGGATCTGCTGTAGCCACTCCGCCTGTTTGGGGGTCACTGCCCCGAGTGCTCAGATGAGACCACAGGCACCACTTTGGCCTTCACCTTTTTAAAAAATGTTTTACCTTTATTTAACCAGGAGAGTCCCATAGAGATTAACCTCGTGCTATCTTCGGGGCTGGATGACCCACAGGCATTTATAGTAGAATGCCTCCCCCTCCCTCCACAACTTGAAAAAGTGTTTTGTGTGTGTGTGTGTGTGTGTGTGTTCGTTTGTTTATTTTATGTTTGCTTTTGTTTTTTATGTTTAAAAAAGAAAAAGTGAAAAAAGCAAACGTGTTTTTAACCCACGCACTATCCAAGGAAGTCCTGGGCAAGAGGCAGCAACTTTTAACACAGTTACAAAATAACACGTTATAAGCAACAATTGCACATTATTGATGAAGTCTCTAATGTTTTTAGCTTGGTTTTAAAGGCATTTAAGGACAAGACCTCCTTAAATGGACAAGACCAAATTTTTTGCAACATATTCCAAGCAAAAGCAGCTGAGGACAAAGGCTTTTTTCCCAAGCTCTGTGTGGGCGAAAGGAACAGAGATCAACAGCTGATCGCATCATTGCAAGGAAACTGTAATGTAAGGAAAGCCTTCTTGTATGATCAAAGTACAAATGTACGGAGGG
Source organism: Chaenogobius annularis (assembly GCA_015082035.1). NCBI lineage: Eukaryota > Metazoa > Chordata > Actinopteri > Gobiiformes > Gobiidae > Chaenogobius > Chaenogobius annularis. Next base: position 222,555 of record BJKM01000183.1, on the reverse strand, counting down.
AGTAATCCAAGCATTTCCATGTAAATAAATGTGTACCAATGTCCTTTCTGCAGGGTTTCAATGGCCTGAGCAAGAGATGATCCATAGCAGTAAATAACTGTCATCATTAGAATAAAGTCATCAGAGACATTTTGACCCAAGTCATTATGTATAAGATAAATAGGAGAGGCCCCAAAACTGAGTCCTGTGGCACCCCTTGTGTACAACAACAAAATCAGACCAAAGACCTTCATATCTAATGCATTGATACTTTGAGAACAATGCGACTGCACGCTCTGACAATCCTGAGCGAAGTAGTCTGTTGTTTAAAAAAAAAAAAAAAAAATCCTGAGCGAAGTAGTCTGTTGTTTAAAAAAAAAAAAAAAAAAAGCATGGTTGACAGTGTCAAAAGCTTTTGACAGATTTATAAAAAGTGCAGTACTGTTTCTTATCAAGTGCCACAACATTATCATTTACCACCTTCATATTAGAAGTGATAGTATTGTGCTTTTTTTCCTGAAGCCTGATTGAAAATCAACTGATCACAAACAAGAGATTCCAGAATTTTTGATAAAACACATATGTTTGATACTGGCCTATAATTAGTCAGAACTGCTGGATCACCTCCTTCACAAAATACCTTTCATACCTTCTTCTCTTATCTGAGCCCTTGGAATTTCAGTAGTTTCTCGTGTTCCTTTTTTACTGATGTTGCCACTTTTTTATTGCCACGTCAACCACACCGGCTTTCCTCTGCTTTTTATCCACCACCTCTCAGTCAGTCTGTATCTAAAAGTCTCATATGATCTTAGCTTGGTCATTCTCTACCACTCTTGGAGGTGTTTCCCACTTTGATTTTGGGGTTTCCGGTCCATGATCTGCACAGATGTTCCTGTACACTATGCCAGCCACTTGGTTATGGTGCTCCATGTATGCTTTCCCTGCCAGCATCTTACACCCTGCAGTTATGTGCTGGATTGTCTCAGGGGCTTCTTCGCACAGCCTACACTAAGGCTATTCAATTTAACGACCGGGGTCCAGATCAGGCGCGCCAAATGATCTAATCTGACCCACGACCCATTTCCCAAATAGGATGACATTTTCTGTTTTGTTTTCTGGTTTTAATCTGGGTTAGTACAAGTTTAAACCTGGTTTGGTGCTGGCATAGACCTGGTTCAGACCTGGTTAGTAGCCTATCCAGCCAAGAGGCTATGACCCCCCGAGAAATGTGGCCCTCAGGACAATTAAATTGAATCGCCCTGGCCTTCACCTTGGGTCTTGTCTGGGCCTGTTCCTGTGCAGCTATGATGAGAGCCTCTGTTTACCTTTGGTATATTTTTTATTTTTGAGTTTTAGTGTAGTTCCCTCAACAAGGCATTGGCAACATTAAAATGGTAGCCTACATTTTAGTATTGGAATATCCTAATAACAATAATCAGAGATATTTTGGCAATCCAATAGAAATATACAAAAATTTGTAATCTTGTTTAAAATATTTCAAAATATTTGTTCCATTTTCACCTTTAATCAGCAGTATTTTGAGATGACTTTTTACTACAATCAAAACACCCAATATAAAAAATGTTCTCATTCAAAACAACATTCACAATATTGCTGATCGTTCAGAATATTTCCCACCTCTATCTGCCTCTAACTCTCACATGGAATCTTATGCTGAATATACAGTATTGTAAGTGACATAGCCTTTTAATGGAAATCTGTAATCTCTGAAAAATGTCCATAACAGAAATTAAAAAAAATATAGCAGTCATTGCAATGACAAGACTGGTATGGATGGAAAATAAGTGTCATGTGTGATTATAGCAGAAATGGGAGGCTCTATTTTAATCTGGCAGAGACAGTGCAGTGCCAGCAGGGACAGAGCAGGCACTGACCTCTGAGCCTCTGCATTTAACCTGACCACAGGAAGTGGAGCTCCAGCCCGGGCCTCCGCACCACTGCTGCATACTGTAATCATCCCGGCAAAGAATGTGACTGTGTCTGAAATGTAGGCCTCTCATGTATGCTCTGAACTCACCTCTGAGACCAGTATATGAGAAAAGAAACAAACAACAGGGGGCGGGGCCTGTGATTTATTTAATTAAACCGTGCCGTAATTTTGTTTCTATTGATGTTTAGTTGATGTTTACTTGTGTTGTTAGTTTGATTTACGCTCTCTGGTCTGGTTGTGTTTTGTAATGTTCTATGGTTTATGTTTATATATTTATTTTTATCTAAAGATTATTATTAATAATAATAATAATAATAATAATAATAATAATAATAATAATAATAATGAAATATTATTCTATAAAGTATACAAATATTTCTGGAAAAGTTCAAATCAGGGTCCCATATTCACAACATCAGAGCTGAAAAGCAGGTTAAAAAACAAGTGGTTTACACTTCAGTACAAAGCTGTTCACGAGGAGGGCTAATCTTGGAGAGGCTTGTCTAGCTTTTTAGTATGAGAAGTATGTATCCCGCCCACATGTCTGCATACCCACACACGCATGTAAACCGCAACGTGATCATTTTGTGAATCTGAGATGAAGATAGACAGAAAGAGAGTATGAGTGGGCCAAGCCATTCAAACTAAAGACTCTCCATTCTCCTCCTCCTCCTCCTCCTCCTCCTCCTCCTCCACAGCAGCAGCAGCAGTGCGATGTGGGCTCGGGGTCAGTGCTGTCGCAGTCATGAGACGAGCTCAGGCTGAGGCTTTTATTGACACAGCACTAATGTACAAAAGCCCAGCATGCATGCACCCCAGTGTAGTGCACTCCATCAATGCTCTGCTTATTAATCAATGAGACACACACAAGCAGAAATGTTATCAGGAGGCCTTAGTGTGTGAGTGTCTGTTGTTACTTGACATGCTTGGCTTCATGTAATCAGCAACATGATAATTACAATGAAAATGCCTCTGTGAAAAATTAAAATAGTTAGTGCTAATACCGCTCTTACTTTGATCACTGGCCAGCAAGGGTGCACGACCTCAAGTTACAAGATGCACTTCTACATGCCTAGGTATTGTGAAAGTGTGCTTTTTTTGTCCCAGGTCAGAAAATGTTATTAACAATACTTTAAAATCAATTTTTGTCTGGAATTGTCGTTCAAATGGGTGTGCTTGACAGGCGGATTAACCAATCAGAAAAACACAATGTAAACAAACATAGCGTCTCAGGATTAAGAAACAAAGCGAATTTCTGCAAATCAACACACGAAGCACTAAACTGTAAATCTAAGGGAAAGTGATATGTTTTACTTTGGTAACGTTCATCTTGTCTTCAGTTACGATACATAGGCTTTGTAGTGAGATGCATTTACCTTGATATGTTTCTGAATGTTAAGAAAATATTCAGTGGTGATATCGTCTGCGTTTGAGAGACACGTGTTACAAACTAGCACGCTGCTCTGGTTGGACTGTCCCAAGTAAGGAGAGTTTTTTGACACCCTTTATGGTCCTATTCCAGGCCGTTCTGCATTTGAACAAAATGTAGGAGGAACTGGATGATCCGATAAGTAAACTGTCAGCAGTGCATTTCCTGTGGACCCATCTCCAGCCCTTGAGCAGGGCTTGGTCAGGACCTAGCTGGAGGATTTTACCCATTGTGCATGTTTTAGGTTGATGGATGAAACCAGAGCACCTGAAAACCCACGCCGGCACGGGGAGAACATGCCGCTGGAGAGGAAAAAAGTCAGCGTTCCCATCTTTGCAACATGAGTTTGAGTTTTGGCATCAACTACTTTATCTTTATGGACGTAGATGATTTGGTGTTGTGCAATCTAAAACCAAAGATTGTGACGGTATAGTGCTTGTAATTACAGAGACGTTGGTCCCTCTTTGGGTCGTTTGCAGTGTCAAAGGTCAAAGGGCATGAAACTAATAGTGTCAGGAGGTGGATGTCTGACAAATTGGGTCAAAGACACAATGACGAATAGAGAGCAAGAAGATCGAAAGGGTCAGGCTGTTATAACGATAGGTGAAACTAAGTAAACCGTATACTTCTTTTCCCTAGGTATATTTATATTATCTGTTGTATCAGTTACAAGATCTGCTAGACCAGTACAATATGGCACTACACTGAGGACAAACAAAAAATAAGGAATATGAGCAATCAGGCTCATGGAGCAATGGAAACGCGCTGCACTCCAATCCTTGTTTGTCTCAGTCTTGTAAACACTTACCCTGGGATTAACACAGCTAAATGTAAAATGTGTCATACTATTATTACTATCACAATAAAATATAATCACTGCCTCACAGCTTTAATCCTCCAATGGGTTTGGTTTCCATTTCAAAACAGGCGGACAAATTACTGCGATGAGTCATGTTCTGAATACCAGAACATGTTTATTCAAGATAAAAAATATTAAATGGTACTTAGACGCTCAAGGAAAAAGATTTAATAAAGTCTTGTTTTGATAATGAGATTTTTACATCAGTTTTATCCAAGGAAGAAACAATTGTGTGATGGAGGATTGCAGAAAAAATGTGTCTCGTTGGTGTGTTTTTGTGTTTTGTGTGACTTTGGGGTGACTTCATTGCAAGAGTCATAATTACATCTGTCGAAAAAATAAATGCAACCAAGAGCTAACCGACTAAGTCAACAAAGGATCAAGTTTACAAGTTTAAATTGAAAAAAAAAACACCTAAAAACACAGTTCAAAAGATGGCACACAAACCCACACAACTGCATATTATGTCTTCTGTGCATTCGCTGAAGCGCAGAAACATTTTATGCACCCCAACACAATTTAATTTAGTTTAATCTCAGCCCCTCCACTGGGAATGCAACATATAATTAAACTTTATGGAAGTGCCCTGCAGCTCGCATGGAGAGGCACACTCCACATACGTACACACAAGACTGGAGACGCACAATCATGTGTGCCAATGTATAATCAAATTGTTTCATAATTTATTATTTAAAATTCAACACCTAAAAATAAATATTGATAAATCCAGCTCAGCGGTTCATAATTGAAACACCGACATGACTATAACGCCTCATTTCTATTACATACAAGTGGGTGGATTCGGTTTAATTCTGTGTTTCATTATTGCACCATGTATACAGGCAATATCAGCAGTTATTAGGAATGATCAGGAGAAATTGGTGCTTAATGAGTTTTGCCCAACGCAGCGTCTTTGTGCTGGTCGCTGCGCCGTGTTATGTGAGCTGTGATTGGGTTAGTGAGGACATTGCATGGTTCTGATTCTCACCGACAAACACTCTACTTTATTGGAGTTTCCATGGAAAAGGAGTGTCCATGCTGTTATGTCATGCAAAAGCCAGGTCTGAATGAACTGACAGTGTGATTATTTAGTCGTGATTATTCACAATGTTATTGCAAGAACTAAAAAAATTTAATTGTGAAAGTTTAAGAAGTAAGCATAAAACATTGTATTAAGCAGTGTTGTGGGGCAGGTGTTTTTACATCAGGAGGAGAGGAGTCCAGGGTTAAGAAAATATGATACAAATCTCTGCTGTTTTATAAATACAAGCTCTGAAAGGCATGACATCATCATGTCACATGTACATCTTAATACTGGCTGAATATAAACCACTTTTCCCAGGTTAAAGCCGGATCATAGTTCGATTGATACCCAAATGAACTGAACCAGCCGGGGAAATGAATCCTGATTTGAATCAAAAGTGTATTGTGAATGGTGTGATCGGAAGTGAATTAAGAATGTTCCTGATTTTTTTTTGGTTGTGGTATCAATAATTGTGAATAATCCTTAATTTTCATTCTGTAGGGCCTAATTGTAACTCTAAAATATGATCTTGTGACATCCCGTTCTGAGACCAGGTGCAAACACCTGTCTGCATATTCACGCTGCTGCTGTGTGTGCAGGGTCCGCAGGGACAGACCACAGGCATTTTCTTGATGCATCATTCTGCATCCTGCTCCAAAGTGGAACAAAGGGCTGCTCTTCTGAGACCGCCCGCGTCTCCCTCTCCTCTGACCTACTTTACCTGATTGATTTGCACCCGGACCGTCACTTGTATAACAGCACAGCATCTCAGCGTGGTCAGAGCATCCACAAAACACTTCTGGGTTAGCCCCATTGGACAGACAGGGGCCAACCACCAATCTTCCGAGGTCGAACTTGTCTCACAGTGTCTTATTTAAGTCACAAAGTCTGTCACTCAAAATGGCCGCCACAAATTTGAAAGCAGTTGTTTTATTACAGGGGTGCCCACACTTTTTCAACGTGCAAGCTACTTTTAGATTCGGCAAAGCCCGAAGATCTACCGATAGATTTATAGAACTTTTTTTATAATAATATTTTATTATGTATAGACGTGCAATATAAAGCAGGGAAGAGAAAAACCGTTCATTGACTTGACTAGACCCACTCATACAGATGACTATTTTGAAAATAAAATAATAACTAGACTAAAGAACAGATGGTTGAGCTTATAATCACCTCACTTGGAGCTCTTTTTAACTATAATATTAGTTATAATAAGACAAGCTCCATGGTAACACTGGGAGGCGGGGCTTGATACGTTGAGAAAGTCAGCTTTCCTTTGGGTCACGTCAACAACAAACTGTTCTGTGAAGGACAGAAACAGCGTGAACAGGTAGGATTACGCCCTAGCCCTACCTGTCTCCTCCTGCTCCTCGGCCTGACTCCCTCTCCTCTCTCGCCTCCCTCATGTGAGCGTTCTACGTTTCCGCTGTTGTCTTGTGTTGTCGGCTCGCGCTGCAGTGTGCTCCTTCCGAAACTCACTGAGAAAGCAGACAAAATCACAACTGTAGTCTCCTCGCGCTGATTGTAACTCAGGGTTCACTCTTGCTTTTGGGGACCTCCACGTGCGCACCATGTGATACACTCTCTCAGCGTGTTTCTTATCACCAGCCAATAAACTTTGCTTTGGTATCGACTGCCACTGCCTCCGAGATCGACTGGTAGATCGCGATCGACGCAATGGGCACCCCTGTTTTATTACTAGGGATGTCAAGGCATCAGATTTTTGCGATATGATTATTATGGGAAGAAACATGAAGATAATTAATACCATGTCTAACAGAGAAATTGTTATTTCCTTTCACCAATCCTCTAATCAGTGCCCAGCTGTATGAAATTCTAATTTCTTAGTGATAAAGTAATGTTAATCTGTTTTTTGCTTCTAAAGTTCTCAGAATTATATGTCTTTTTACTTCTTAGTGTTATATTGTGACCTGAATCATTATGATAACAATTAACTAAATAATATTGACATACCTATTTATCACATATAGCAGTAGGGCAGTAATATCAAAGGTAGGCTAAAGTATACTTCATTGTGCCACATAGGGAAATCTCGGCAGAAATAGTGTGCATGTTTTAGGTTAATGGATGAAGTAATGAGCTTTTTCAACATTCTAAAAAGCAAAAATTGTGTGGTATAATGTTCTTTCCCTGTGCACTGTTTACCAATAACGGCTTTGTTTCATTTCAATTTGACAACTCTAACATCTTGTTTTTCTCCAAAAACTCAACAGGTTTCTATTTCCCGAGCAAAACTCCTCTGCTTCAGTCCAAGTAACCTCAGTCAAGTCCATCTGGGCCGCACACACAATAACAGAGTGTGCTGCCAGTACGGCTCCTCGCTCACACCCTTCACGTCCTTTTGGCCTCGCGAAGTCTGTTTCTCACACGACCACAGTATTTATACATGAGCGCCTTCTCTGTTCCAGCGCCTTTTTCTCTGAATGCAACGCTCATAAGAATCCAAACATTACTAATGATGGTGATGATGCCTGGGAGGATTGTTGATCAGTGTTGCTTCCTGTAACTGGAAAAGGCAGAAACATGTGCAGTTTGGCTGAGGCCTTTTATATTTCTGGTAAATGCCAAATCATTTCATAATAATAATAATAATAATAATAATAATAATAATAATAATAATAATAATAATAATAATAATAATAATAATAATAATAATAAAAATACAAAACTGTATTTATAGGGCACCTATACTGCTATTCAAAGTGCTAAACAACAGATCTAAATAATTTGTATTTGACTGTATATTATTATGTTGTTGTTTTTTTTTGGGTGGGATTGACCCTGTGTGGGATTGTCTCTGTGGTAAATATTTATCATAGTTTCACACAAGGGGCAGTTTGTGAGGAAAAATGTAAAAATAAAATTACTGGAAGTAGAGCACTATGGTGGAATCCCTCTGTGATGTCATCAATAAGCGACATTCCATCAAAAATGCAGGAACACTTATACACAACTGACAATTTTCTGACAGTTTAATGTGTATTATTATTTGTCAAATCATGACCATTGTGTAATTTCTTTGAATTTTGTCCCTTGTTTACAGTCCGGTTGCTAGGTAACAGTTGTGGAATTACCTCTTCATATGTCACATCTGCTGTTCATGTCCAAAATGGGGGAAATGGGCAACAGTTTTAGTTGAATCTTAAATGTTCCCACAGTTTTTTGTGAAATGTGTGATCTAATCTGTCAAATGCCCTTTAAATTTATATCTTTATTCAAGTTGTTTGGGAATGACTTAATGTAGGAAAAGCTTGATTCATGTTTTGCAGTATTAAAATTGAAACAGATGAACTCAAGACTCTATTGAACCCAATAATTAATAGCATTTTTAATCTCTATATTTTCAAAAATAAAATCCACACATGTGTATGGTGCCATTAAAGTGAGAGATTGAAAGATTGAGACAAGGACCCGGGTGTAGAGCTGGTGTACTGATGTGGCAGTCCTCTTGTGTGTACCCCAGATTAGTATTTTCTGGGCACGCGAGCGCTGCCTGTAAGCTCCCGGCTGTGAGTCACTGGATCAGAGGGAAGAATTCACAGCTAAACAAACGTAGGCCACCCGCCAGGCCAGCCCACTCTGCTGGCAGCCACATGCGGACATGAGATCACATACAAGTCTACAGTACGGCATGACTGAGCTACTGTACTGGACAAAGATTACAGTACGATTTCTCCACCAAACTTCCATCTGTCCTGTCGACTGTAGACTGCAACACCAGTTCAATCACAGCGACTCACTGGCTGTGTAGTTTGCACTTACAGCAGGAAGGTCAGAGGCTTGAACATTGATCGAGTGGGGCTTTTCTGTGGAGTTTGCACATTCTCCCTGTGTCTGGGTGAGTTTCCTCTAGGTTCTTTGTTTCCCCATCAACCTTAAACACGCAAAGTAGACTAATCCTCCAACTTGAAAGACCTGACCAACAAAAAAGATATGGAGAAGGGTTCCTGCGTGCTCTGCTGTGGTCACATGAGCAGGATGGGTTAAATGACCTGGCCCCATCCTACCTCAAAGAGGCTATAGTACCTTATCATCCAAACAGAGCACTTTACTCTCAAAATGCTGAACTTCTGGTGGTCCCAAGAGTCTCTAAAAGCACAGTTGGAGGTAGAGCGCTTAGCTACCAAGCTCCTGTGTTGTGGAATCAGCTTCCTGTCCATGTTAAAGAGGCCGACACAGTCTTTCATTTAAGACCAGGTTAAACGTTCCTCTTTGAAATCGCTTATGGTCAGGCCAGTTAGGAACAGAATAAAAACCTATAGTTCCAGCTATGCTGCCTAGGAGCAACTATACTGGGGAAGTATGGAGCTTGAGCACTATCCTCTGTTTCCTACTACTTCTCTATCAAACAATATTTAATATTTAATTTCACTGGCAATTTGTTCATCGCTTTTCCTTTTTTTTTCTCCACTTCCCCGACGGGAGTGGAGCAGGCACATCGATGACCTGTGGATCCAGATGCTCATCAACTGCCTGGAGAAACGGTCTGCTGGAGAAACGGTCTCTACTCCATATGAACGGTTCTTCATCGGCCTCGAAGAATTGGTTCTCCTCCTGAGTGGGTCGGCTCCACTTGTATCTGCAATTGAGGCGCGTCCGCCTGTCCGTCCGAGGGAGTCGGATTCTCTCTTCACTGTGGAACTCCTACAGGTTTCTACTTTTTCCCAAAGAGGTTTGGTAGTTTTTCCTGGCCGAGAAGGAGGGTCTAAAGACAGGGAAGCTTGGGACATCTGTCTAAGGACACAGGATGCTGGGACATTTCCAAGTCCTATGTGAACATTGTTTATTTTGTTTTCCACTGTAGCCCCTCGAGGCAACTACTGTTGTGATTTTGGGCATTACAAAAATAAATTGAATTGAATTGAATTGAAAATGCAAAGGACACATTTCCTACAAGGTCAAAGAAGTTTGCCAGCCAGTTCTTCCTACATTCTGTGTGAAAGCAGGAGGTTCTGGATCACAGACCATGTTTTGGGACGGTCCAATCACTGCCACTAAATTGTAGCACGTGTCTCTCAAATGCAAAAAATATCTCTCAAATATCCATGTAACAGTCAAAAGGAAATATTCCTTACAGAGTGTAATGCGTCAGGCAGAATTTCTAGTATGAGTAGTAAAAGTGTCGTCTCTTAATAAATAGTAGAAGAAAGTTCTGAATTAAATAAACGTAACAGATACAATATGTCAGCTAAACATTTCAAGACTGATCCTCACCAGCATTTTCCTTGTGCACACTTCTATCTTTTTCACTCTTTTGGATGGGGCATTTGATAAACCTGCCCTTTCCCCGCTGTTATCTATAACCACCGGCTCTGCACTGCATTTATCACATACAGCAAAGCCCGTTCTAGAGCTGAGTCCTTTTGTAAATGCATTGCTTCAAGTCATATGTGGATTACAAGAACAACCAAACAGACTGATAGGCTAGGTCACTGACTCTAGTTTTTCTTCCACCACCTCCACAATTTCGACCAGCGGCGGCCAAAGCTTTATCTCACTGTATATCTTGTAAGTGTTTAATGCCTGACAACGTAAACATGGGGCATTTATCTAACAGGATTAGGAGATAAGACTTGACCATGCGACAAGTGCCACACAGAAATCCCCCTATGTCCCTGTGACTGAGGCTAATACTAGCGCTAACACCTCCATCCACAGCAGGGCGACAGGGAGAGCGCAGAGACACCAGATCCCAGACAGTAGGCCTCCAGGCTGGGTGATTTGTCTCATCCTCTGCCTGCTGCTGCTCTGGGAGTCTGAGGAGACAAAGAGAGGACAACGGAAGGGTCTCACAGTGTTGGAACATCAACATAGAAGTTACTGGTAAACATCGATTTCATTAACTCAGCTATAAAACTGTTTTACTAAATGCACTTTGAGCTTAGGTTTTGGCCTGATGTGGTCTTGTTTTGTACAGGTTTGGCCTTGTATAGTCCTGGTTTAGTCCTGGTTTAGTCCTGGTTTAGTCCTGGTTTAGTCCTGGTTTAGTCCTGAGCCCTGGTTTAGTCCTGAGCCCTGGTTTAGTCCTGAGCCCTGGTTTAGTCCAGGTTTATTTCCGGATTTAGTCCCACTTTGTTCCCAACTTTAATTTGGTGTAAGTACAATTGTAAACGTTAATTAAAATCCCCCGCAAGATTCAATGTTCTTAAAAATGTGTAACATATACCTTGGCCCAAAACAGATTTTGGGGAAGATAACACAAAAAGCCCCAGAGGTGTTACAAAGTCTTTATTCAAGTCTATACGAGCGATCGAGGTGACGTCACCTTCGTTTGTAGTAGACAACCATAACACAGGTTACTATGCGGTAGACAGAAAACATAACACAGGTCACTATCTAGGGCTTTCTCGATTGTGGTTGTGGGAAAAGACATCGGGAATTGGTTGTAGAAAGTTTCAGGGAAGTCTTAACACTTAAATTCACTCAGTGTCAGTGGAATAAGAGAAGCCACAGCACAGCCTCACATTAGCCTTGAACTATACAGTAAACAATGTCCCTAAAACTGACCTATTAAAACATACTGAGCACTTACAAATACAAATATAACAGTGTTATACAGTGGAAATCAGGCATAATAAAAGTTTGAAACTCAGCAAAGAAGCTGCGTCTCGTCTAATGGCAGCTGACTCTGCTCCACTTCACATAACACTAGCAGGTTATGTCCGAGTCTGTCTTAGACAGAACATGTCCTCTCAGTTCCACCATCACATGTTAAAGCCTATTGTAGGTTTACTTACAATAATAATTGCAGTGGCTCTGGCGATAGATAGATGGATAAGGGTGATGTGGAGTCACAAGTGCCAAGTTTATCTGCTCACTTGTAAGTTTTTCTTCCTATCTTTTTTGGCACAGTTGCAGAGACAAAGTGTAGGTGACATGATCTATTCTATAAGACAAAATCAACAGAAATGTCGGCCATAAAACGGCAAATAACAAGACAAAACTTCCGGAAGAAAACAATAACAGCGATAGCTCGTATTGAGCTATCAGAATCAGAATCAGAATCAGAATGGGTTTATTGCCATAGTCAATGAACAAAATTCACAAACATAGGAACTTGGCAATAAGGTACATAAAACGCTGAGCAATAATAAATCAACTATTCAATCCAAAGGGGATGCATTAAGACAATTTGTGGTTTGAAGTGGTTCAAATAGACCATGTCCAGGGTCGAGAAGGGTCAGCTGTGATCCAACCTGCTCGTCCAGGAGCCCTGGAGACGTACAGGTCCTGCAGAGATGGAAGTCTGCAGCCGATCACTTCTCAGCAGAGCGCACAATGCGCTGTAGTCTCTGTTTGTCCCTGGCGTGGGCTCCAGCGTCCACACGTGATGGAGGAGGTGGAGGATGGACTCAATGATGGCCGTGTAAAACTGCCCATCATCTGCACTGGCAGCTTGGCTTTCCTCAGCTGCTGCAGGAAGTACATCCTCTGCTGGGCCCTTCTGATGAAGAGGATCTGATTGGTGGGCTCCCACTGAGTTCTGTGTGATGGTTGGTGTCGAGGGAAGCAGCGGAAGGAGTCCATGGTGGTGATGGGGGAGTCTGTAATGATGAGGGGGGACTGGGGGGCTGTGACTTTCCTGAAGTCCACGATCATCTCCACTGTCTTCTGGGCGTTGAACTCCAGGTTGTTGCCGCTGCACAAGGACACCAGCCGGTCCACCTCCCTCCTGTAGACGGACTCATCCCCGTCTGAGATGAGCCCAATGCCGGTGCTGTCGTCCGCAAACTTGATCAGTTTTACGGAGTCGTGGCTGGAGGTGCAGCAGTTTGTGTACAGGAAGGGCATCTGATGTACCTCTTATGTATATCAGATGTTATATTGTTGTCAGATAACACAAGCAGGAAACTTGCAATGATTTTCTAGAATGGACGAAGCAGAGATGAAAGACTAAAATACTGACAGAAAAAAAAAAAGCAATTACACTGTGTCTCTCATTGTACCTGTACACGTCAGAATTATACTAAAAATAAACACCATTAACTTGCAGTTCTATGCATTTCCATGCGGGGGCAGGCAGGAGGGCACAAACTTATGGGAGAAGAGAACAAGATGCTCCATGGTTGACATTATAAAAGATCAGGGAGCTCTGAAAGGTCGCCGTTGCCATATTCTCAGTCTCTGCTGTATTGACACTTGGTATTTCTCTGATCTTTGGCTCTAATTAAAAAAAGAAAGAAAACAAAGTGTGTTTGTGAGCGCAGAGTTTGGAGATGGCAATTTACAGTGAAAAACTCCCTGCACAAAGCTGAAAAATGGGACCACGTTTACGTAACCATGCAACAAGTGCTGCTCCTTCAATGCACAATAAGTTTTTATCAAGATTTCACTACCTCTTTTTCCTAAAATAACTACTGGTATTAAGGAATTATTTAGGCTGTGGCTTATGTTTTGTAGGTTTTGCTCACAATCTATTCCCTCACATGGAGCTGAGTGACTGCACACTTCAAGGTTCTAAAATTATATTCCCCTTCCAATTTTTCCCACGATTTTGAGTTCTAAATATTTTATCTGAACTGAAAACAACTGTTATGGACATTAGCTACCACATAGCTGTGCCTTTATAATCCTGCTATTTGAATTTAACAAAAAGTCTATGAGGGGAAAAATGGCAGGCTTCAAAATGGAGAGGACAGTTGAGCTTTATTGCCACACTGGAAAAGGGAACTGCAGCTGTTGTTGGAGAGTGGACGCGACGCATTTAGAATCTAATAAGAACAAAGAAATCCAACATAAATAGAAATAAGTCCCAACGATGGATAGTATTGCTCATTTGCAGAGGTTTAAAGTTCAAATTGTAGCAAAATTCAGGTTCTTTTGTTGCATATTTTGATTTTAATGTTGCTTTAAGGAAATTCCTGCTGACGACACTGAACGGTTCACTATATTCATCCCTCTTGGCATTTCATATTTAACTAGCCGCATCTGATTTACACATCCATTGTCACAGCGCTTATGTCAGGATTAATTTGGATCTTAACGCGATAATGTCCACCGTGTCAACATTTATTTGCAGCCCAAGTACTCACTTAAGAGGCTTAATAGGCCTGAATGGCACTGTGCGATCCATTAAATAACTCTGAAATGAACACTTGCCATCTCTGAATAACTGTAACTAAAATCAATGTTCAGCAGAGTGTAGATACAAGCCAGACACAATCTAACCAGTAGAAAAATCAGGCCAATAAAAATAGATAAATAAATAAATAAAACCAAAGTCATATTTGTACATTTTAATTCTATTTAATAATAAAATAAAAGATTAAGACATTCAATAGCAGCAGCCCATTAAAAAAATTGGGATGAGGAAAATCTGGGGGGAAAACAATAATTTTGACTGTCTTCGGTTGTGAAAAACTGAACTACCGGTAGTTAATTTTAAGCTCTTTGCAGCAGTCCACATGTATCAAGCGTCCTAAATATTCACATTCACAGTAAAGCTAACAACAAATAGCATGCTAACAGCGCAATTCCTGCTTCACGGAGAATAAAATGCTCTAAAAGTAGATGCAGAGAGCGCACAATGGACTCATTTTCACCCAAATTCTTTTATGATATATTTGTACTGGGAATAAACAGATTGCGTTTTATTACATGAAAAAGAATTGAGTACAGAATCTAAAGAAGAACAGTAAAAGTTTTTTTCATTATTAAATGTCTTTACGTCTGTGTGAATGTTATATGTTATTTCGAGGGCCTTTTAGTTCTGTCTCTCCTGCTGTCCCCCGTCTTTTTAAAATATTTGGCAACATTAAATGTTTTTGTATGTGATTATTCTGATTTATTTCAATAGAAAATACAGAAAGAAAGAAAAGTGTATTTTCACAAGTACTTAGTTCATCTTAAATTAGACCGACAGGCAAAATGTGAGAAACATTTCATAGATTTTCAGTTCCTCCAAAGATGAGAAAGCTCTGTTGAAAAATGAGGTGCTACCAGCCTCAGCCCATATCATCTTGTTCAGTCTCTAATCTCATTCTGACGTGAACATGGGGGTAGAAGGGCAGCACATAATCTATGGTCATTCTTCATTTGACTGCCTCATGGACCAGTGAAAAGCGGTGGTTAAGTCGTGAATCTTGTCAGCCTCAGGGAGCTCCTTCACTTGGGTGCTGAGTGTTAGCATGTTGTGGCTAAATCACAGAAGGGCACGTGTCAAATAAAAAAAGTGAATGTTGGATGTTTGGCAAGTTTGGGCAAATTTAGGATTGGCTCAACAGCAGGGTGTGGTTACAATCTTAGTGACGCACGCGGGTTCACAAAGAGTTCAGTCATGTTTTTGATTCGACAGTGACATACATCATACATATCAGATCCCTTTCCTTTAAACATCTGTTCTTTAAGCGGGATAAAATAGGCTTGAGTGACTGTAGAGGTACTCCACATTTAGACAGAGTGCAATGGAGAGAGTGGGACGGACCAGAGAGAACTGATTCTTCAATATTTATGCCTTAGACTTTCCACAGCCTCAATGAGAAGACTGGAGCAGAGCCAGGGTTCAAGTCAGTTCACAGACTAACCTTCAGATAGTGGTAGCACATGCTGTACACAGATGTGGGATCATTATGCTTTCAATATGCTGTCAGCGAAGAAGTGTTTTGCTATTAAATAAACCTCTCAACTGAGCAAATACATCTGACGTAATACTGCGGCCACATGTCAAGTATGTCATGTCTATGTAAGGACCTTTTCATAATGTTCCGCTTTTATGTAAATTACAAACGATTTAAAGATGTATTATGCTTTTGCCTGCTGAATAGTTAGAGTCAATGACATCTGTGTATCCTTATTTTAAATTTGGGATGTTTTTAACTTGCAATACTGATCTAAAACATAAAAGAATAAAAGAAACATGTTTGCAGATTTGCGGTTGAAAACTGGCGCTGATTTCCTCCTGGACCTTTGCAGTGTGTTACCATAAACTTTATCACAACAATTCTACATGAACAGGGCCTGACTGCAGCTACAGTTTATCATTATTCGTATTTATTTATTTTTTTAAATTTGTGCCAAATTATGTGATGCAGCTGAAGAAACAAATGAATACAATCAAAGAACGCGTAAGTACATAAAGAGTATTGTATTGAGAAAAAGTGATCGCATGAGAATAAACTCAAACATGCGCGAAACTAAATGCAACTTTGAGTGGGTAAATCAGAAGGAATAACTAGTATAACATGGTTAACATTCCTGAATAGTTTTTGAATGGTCTTGATCTGAATGACCACAACCGCTCATGTTATTACAAAGCATTTATTTTTCTTTAGTAATAACATGTATTAACAAGACCATTCAAAAACTATTCAGGAAAGGCTCAGTGCTGAAAAATGTTTGGGATTTTATGTTATTGATACCCATTTAAATCTATCTATATATATTTTTTTTTTGCCTCCTTACCTCACTCGATAAAAGACTAGCTTTCCTGTCATTGAGTAAAATCTGTTTTATTAACTTTTTCCACCTGTCTATGATCTAAATGCAACGAATGGTGTGATGACAACTGCATTCAACCATGATTCCCAAATCTCAGCAATATTGCCGTCTTCCGGTTTTCCTAAAAGGTTTTATTGATGTGCAGAAGGGGTGGAGACAAAAATAGTCCCTCTTTCCCATCAGTGATAGATAACGCCTGTGTAATAATTAGGATTTCACTTAGGACGGTGTGCAGTAAATTCTCCAAAAGCTGAAATATGGAATGACATGTGGCTGTAAATCAGAGCTGAAGACTGTATTGCCGAGCCATCACGAGGGCGAAGTGGCGGCTGGCACTAAATCACAGCCAAGAGAACAAAGCACGCCACAAAAGATAAATTATTTTACCTGAAGAAGATGAGTTTCTCTTAGTATTGCCTGAGATGTGCTCGGAGCTGAGGGCCAAGATTTTACAATTTTGACACAGGCCCTTCACATCCTCGCACCTATTATTCACTCTCAGAAAGTTTTTTGTCGTTATGAGTGACATTTCTGGTCACAATGGACATAACATAATAATAAATTAATATACATAATAATAATAATAATAATAATAATAATAATAATAATAATAATATTAATATATAATAATAATATAATAATAAAATAATAAAATAATAATAATAATAAAGACAGCCTTATTTGAGCCTCTCCCAAGATGATAGTTTAGTGCAAAAGTAAACACAAGCTATTTGTTCATCTCACCTCTAGTATTTTATGTATCGTCAATATGACACTAAAAACGCTGCCTTGACGCTCAACTTTAAATTATAATGAGTTCATGCTACAAAAATAACCAACAAACATGTTAAACTCAGATACAAATCTGAACTACTGACCATATTTGCTCAGTTTTTTGTATTTGTTGTTCAGGGTTCAAGGTTGGGCTGTAAATTTGTAAAACTAATGATGTGGGCAGTAGTTCACACATTGTTTGAATAATCAGTGGCACAACGCTATAAATACCATTCAACCCATTTGGCTTTGGATTCTGCTGACCCCAGAAACACTTCCCTGAAAAATAATTATTAGCACACTGTGGAGGAGGAGATAAGAAAGTGTGCTGCACTGCTAATGCTGCAAGACTGAACACTGTGTCCTCCCATTGCCATAAAAAAGTGAAACATTACAAATGTAAAACACAAATCATCATAAATAGCACTGACAATTGTTGTAATATCATGAGATTGACATTTGACATATTACTATTGGCTTTTATCCATGGATCAAGGAGACAAATTGGCCCTAATTAATTAAAAGTATTGAGCAGGAGGTAGAGAGCCAAAGACACACTTTTACTGCCAAAAACCCCAGACAATGACGCTCAAATGATTATAATGTATCAAAGAGCAGGCCATAAATATATTAATGCTCAGTATGTCATAAAAGTACAGTACCATGCTTTTGAACACTCCAAATCTGCTTGCCCACCCATAAACGTCTCTGCACGCTACTGCTTTTAATTGTCTATTGTGGAGCACATTCTCTTGTGTTATTGTAAACACTCCTCATTCCTATTACAATACGCTGCAGCTGCATCAACAGTCCGTCATTTATTAAAGTTTAACTGTTGCCAGAGAACAACCCAGAGCCACAAAAGCCAACAAGAGCAACACCAAAACTTCAGTTGTTGTGGGGTGCCATGCCATTGTTGGGGACAATTAAAGCTGGGCTGCTTGATTTTCAAACTGTGAAAGGAGGAAGTATTCAATCAGTTTAACTTGTCCCGAGCTCTCACAAACCCTTTGAATTCACATGCATTCATTTTCAGGTGAGTACACATTTTTTCAGACGGCGAAGTGAAGCTAGGGTGGACCATCCAAGCGCAGCCAATCAGAGTGCTGCTTTCGGCTCTTACTTCCTGGTTGACATGAATTCTAATTTTGTCACAAATTGCCGCTTTTACAATAGTGAGTGGCGTTTGCATGTTCTCCCTGTGTCTGTGTAGATTTTCTCCCTCACTAAAAACATGTACAATAGGCTCCTCCCCCTAGGGCCAGGACTCCCCTGAAAAAGAGATTCTAAATCTCAGTGGGACTTTCCTGGTTAAATAAAGGTCTATAAAACTCTTTGGGACAAAACACAAAATTATCTCATTTACAAAAAAAGTCAAATTTGCCAGCTTTAAGTCAAATCCCACCCACAGAGTTAAATGTAATTTTAATATTTGTACAAAATCTGTAAAATATTTTCATGGGGAATCTGTCTACTGTCCCACAGCAACTTTATGTCTCAAATTGCTGACAAATGAGTTCCTCTTTTACGGACCACCTGGTCCGCCATTTAAATATCAAATTCTTACACACGCTTACCATGGACCACTACTAGTACCTGGAGTACTACTAAACTCTAATTAAATACAGTCAATACTTATTCTGCCATCAGGCAACTGCTGCAAATAGACAGACTCTCACACTGCATGTTTGCCTCTAAATCTGTTAGAGCGGAGGATTAAATTATCATTTTAGCATTACAGTGAACTTGATGCTGGAAATCACTTTAATAAAACATTGCACATTATCACAAATGTTATCCACTGTGCATCTCCTAAGCATTACCTTTTCTCACAACTAGATTTTGAATACATGGACAGGCTAAATGAAATGCCTTGAGTGTGCGCTGGTTGTCTTTAATGTATTCGGCTGCACACCTCAGTATTTACTGAGCTCACTGAGTCTGGCGTTTCCTTAAAGGTGAATGCACCTGCAAATGTCCCCAGAGGACAACCAACTGGACCAATCTAACCCTAACAAGAGGAATAAAGACCTGACTGACAAATGTGAAGAGTCATAAGTATTAGGTCCACAGTGCAATGGTGTGGTTTTCCTGACACTGGAACTCAACAATTTATGATTCATCCATTCATCTGCAATTTGGACATACAGACAATGGGGCTTAATTATGCAGAAGAAAAATGTATTGAAAATCATGAAACATCCACTACACTGTCACAGATACGAGTGAAACATTTATACTTCATTTAAACTGGTTTACATGTGCAGACATGGACAGTGACACTTCAAATCAATTTAGCCCAATGCCCCGAGCGAAGGCTTGTTAAAACATTTGATCATAGTTACCACTCGGGTGTTAATGAAAAAAGTGGTAAAAGGATAATTTATAGAGGTCTTAATTTGGATGTTTTATTTAGCACCTCATTTTCATCTGGTTTTTGTTCTCACAGCTGTTAATAAGATTACACGGTGGGCCGCATGTTGCCTGTGCTGACAGTTAGCAGGCAGCTCATGCATGAACATGGAGTGGTCAAAGCATCACGGGCCAATGACTGCTACCTCAATCGAAGAGAACATGGGGTTAGGTAAGGAGTTATGCAATGCTTATCGATTGAGTAGTGTTAACATACAGCAGAAGCCACTTACCACGTCTGAAGTTTGTGTTCTGTCGGCGTGATGTTCCCGTTG
Source organism: Chaenogobius annularis (assembly GCA_015082035.1). Classification (NCBI taxonomy): domain Eukaryota; kingdom Metazoa; phylum Chordata; class Actinopteri; order Gobiiformes; family Gobiidae; genus Chaenogobius; species Chaenogobius annularis. The sequence continues at coordinate 202,392 of BJKM01000183.1, read as the reverse complement.
GGGGAGGTCTGCCTCTCCATCAGACACCCAGAAGATTTAGATGAGCCACACTCCAGTAGGTTTGGACTCAGGGTCATGAATCTGCAAGAAATATTAAGATATTGTAAGCCTCACTCTTTTACAAAGAATGTTCAAAAATTGATGTTTTGCAATATTTAATTTCTTAAGTAAGACAATGATAATTGTGTAAAGATATCAGTCAGTACAGTTTATAAAAATCATGATTGTTCATAAACTTCAAATAAATAATCATTTTTATGATTACATACATACATTTGGACAACAGAAAGTAGTAAAATAGTATTTACTATGTAAAGACTAATGGGGATTAAATATATAAATACACTTTTGTGGAAATGTACACTAAGCATCTTTATCCACAAGCCCTCGGACACGCCCTCAAAGCTTTCAAGAGCACAGACTTTGATTCTGATCCTAAAATATAACACCCGGACAGTTGGAAATTAGGCTTGTTAAAACTGTCTGTAAGTAGGCTAACATTTATTAGCGCAGCCGCGCAATAATATGTAAACTAGCATTAGCCAGCTGCTAACGACCTGAAACATACAGCTTAGCCTCAGTCTGGAGTAATTTCTGTAAATCCACTGGTCCCTCCTGACCACAATACTGGCGACAAACAGGGTCTTTGGGATGTTACAGAGGAGACATCCTTTGTTTTGAGACTTTTTGTTGGCAAAGCCCACAAAGCAACATGCGGCTTACGTCATCCATCCACATCAGACAACATAAGCTAAATTCTGATCCGTCAGATTCACATGTGCCAGCCATTCAGTGAACACATGGACACTTGTATATCACTTATGTAAGACTTTAAAGTATTTGGTGTGCGGTGCTCGCTGATGGTGCAGTGGATCAGGACTAAAGTATTCAGTTGTGATGAACATTTAAACTGCTCTCAACAGAAAACCTACACAAACCACTGAAACGAGCTCTGCTGACTTTGGCACAGCGGAAAACTGGAGCGTCCCACAGACCCATTAACAGACAGAAACATGACCTAGTCTGGGGAAAAAAAGATGCTTACATTTAAAGTCAGGAATGCAACGCTTACACAATTTTAGGTCAACACGGAGGAAACTATGAAAGCGCTCCAGAGGATTGTTCAATGTCTCAGTCATTTTGAGATAACAGCCTGTAATTAACTGTATTTAGAGTCTCACTGCAGCGAAAGAGTAAACAAATTATTCCACAGAGCCATCCAGCAGGAGACAGACATTTCCACAAAAATATATCTTATCAACAAGATAATAACCTTAATACATTTTGTCTTACCATTACCATTGTGACAGAAACATTGTGGATGAATCCATGTCTTAAAGCCATTCAATAGCTTGTTTATTAGTTTTTTTGTTTGTTTCTTTTTTTTCTTTTATGTTTTGTATTTCCTTAGTTTTTTGTTTTGTTTTTTAAATCAAAACATGACATTTGACTCTATTTTGGAATCCAGGGAATCCAACTTCATACAGGTTATAAAGTTGCATATTTGGCCGTGTGCATGTTTGGGATAAGATACGGTTTCTGTTTTGGTCATTATATCCCGTCTGCTCTTCATTTTCAAGTGGTTTTACAACTCGCTCTACTTACTTTAATTGTGGGAGTGTGCCTTTTGTTTTTTGGCCCCAACCCTAAAATGCAGCTTGACCATCAACCCATGAAGTATTCAAAGACTGCAGTAAAACACAGTCCTCTAAATAGATTTAATGCTGTTGCTGGTGGCTTGTGTTCATGTATGGAGTGGGACATGCAGATGCACAGGCGCAGGTTGTTTCTGTGAAGCAGGTCCAAGCGAGCGTCCTGGGATATTGGAATGTCAGTTAAGTTGTTTTGGAGGAGGATCAGATTTCCCATTGTTGACCTTAGTGCTCGTGGGATGCCCTGAAGCCGAGCAGTAAATGAACAGGAGGAGACGGCAAAACAGACCCAGCTGCTGCGAGGCCCCCTGCAGGCAGATATGAGAGCAGCACCGAAATAATAAACAGCTCATGATGGTGTGAGTCATGTACCTGGCTGTAGAGCAATAAGAGAACCTGCTAAAACATATCTAGAGTGATTTGTTTCACATCTGGGAGACACCAGGAAGATACTGAGAGTTGTGCTAAACAGGTTTAGGTTTTTATTAAAGATGTCAAGATTACTGTGGCTATAATTGTGATTATTCAAGTCTCAATATTAGTACGAAGTAAAAATTGTGAGAATTGTAGGCAGCAATAATGAGTTATTTCAGTTCAATCTATTTTTATCTGGTTGTTTATATGACAATATTATTACTTTTTCATTCAGAAAGTTTGATTTCAAATTAAAGGTGTCGTTGTTTGGTGCCAACAATCGTGAATAATCATAAAATCGTGTTTTTACCGTAATCACAGCAGTAAAATTTGATGACAACCTTAGTTTTTAGCACTTTGAAAGCACCTGCATTCATAGCGTATTGATCCCTTTTTCCAGAGTGTGGACGACAAGCACAAAGCCCAGGAGAAGAGCATGTCAGGAGCGATCTGGAGGGGCCCCGCTCTGGGAGGCCTCTGTCAGATACGAGTTCTGATCTGTCCCATTGTGACACGTTTGTTCTACAGAAGCGCCACACGTCTACATCTGCTGCTTATCTTTTTATTCACTTTTCAATCATCCAAACTCACCTTTACCTCACCTGAACCCTTTCAGTGCACTGTCGACGGGCAACCTTGGATAAATCACCTCGACACTGTTTAAAGCAATAAAGAAATCAAGAATTAGTTTGGCGAATGCTTGTAAAACAGTGAGAAGGCGATTTCTACTCTGATAGCCTCAGTGGAGCAGTATTTAATCTGCCTTGTAAGGCTTATCATAACACTGTTACTTACAGTGATGAATAGGCTCATGTTGGCATTCAGCAGCCGCACTTCACCTTCAACTCACTTTGCATTTGTACCAGGCGTCACCTGCTCTGTGCATAATCTGCTTATCACTGTTTATTATTGAAGTTGAATAGCACCGAGCATAGACACGAAAAAATATACTTTCTATTTATTTGTTTATATCATTTTATGCTATTCAATGATTCAATCATTTCCTAACGCAGTTAAAGTAACAATACACTTTACTATGCAATGCACTGTTCGTGTAGTTTCTATCAGAACCAATATTCATATGAGAAACAGGACCGCCAAATAGAACGGTCTTTACTACCGACAGCATCTGAAATACTTCCCTCTTTGATACTGTACTTGTAGATATGGTAAAACCAAATATGCATCACATGTCTGTTTTTATTATGTCTTGCTTTGCTCAGCCCTATTTACATATTCAGATTTGAGGGTGTGGTCAGTCACTCCTTGACTGGCTCTTTGGGGCGGTTAATCGAGCTGTGGTGCACAAAGAGGATGAAGGCCAATATTAAAGCTGTGTGGAAGTAGCTGTGTGGACCAGGTCACTGGAACAACAGCCTTCTTATTGAAAAACCTAATGCCGCTTCCACATGAATTAGGATGGACTTATATAAGGGAGAGTGAGAGAGAGAGAGGACTGTCAGTCTGTGGTGAGAAGACGAGAGAGAAAATGATTGTGTCTCTCGTCTCACTCTCTCTCTCTCACTCTTATGGGATGTTACACATTTATATAGTTCAAATACAGAAACAGTGAAGAGATAAGTAAAGTGTGTGGGCCATATTGTCTAAACTGTTGAGGCTAAGGCCATTAGCCCACTAACCTGAAGGTTAGCGGTTCAGCTCCGTAAAGTGCATATAGTGTGCATATATCAAGATATTTCTCCCATGTTTTCTATGTATGAGAGTGATTGGTAGGAGGCTGGGGTCGGCACAGATTGGCTGCCACACGCCTGTCAGTCTGCAGGGCAGATGTGGCTGTAGTATAGCTTACCAACACATGCTATTCCACCCAATGTTGTCTGATCTCGAGGCACAATGGTGAATGGTCACATATTTACGTCTTTGGATCAGAAGACGAGCACTCTACCACTGACTGCCGCCCTAAATGGACAACAGTGCAGTGGTTAGCGCACTAGAGGACCCTAACCCACCAACGAAGGTCAGCGGGCCGAACCCTGCTTGGACAAATGCCTCAAGTGTTGAAGTACAATGGTGAATGAATAAGTGTTTGTGAGAACAATGTACCATGTTTACAGCATGTACGTTCATTAAGATGCACTGTCCCAACCAAATATACTACTGCTAATAATAACAACTAATAAGAACCCGTCGCCAACCTGTGGCCCAATAATGATTGTAAAACCACTTTGAACATCTGCAAAAGTGCTCTAAAAGACTACGGCATTATTATTATTTAACTAACAGGTGATACACCTCTAAATGCAGAATTGTATACATAGTGTGTTATACATGGGGATATACTGGGCAGTATGTGTCTGGTTTAAGTGCCGCTTACAGCTGGACTGCAGGTGTGGAAATCTATTTACATTTTTCTCAGTCCCACTTCAGCTCAACACATCCCTGTTGATTGCACAGACAAAAGGGTAAAACCGGCACTTTGTGGTTCGGTTTCGATTTGATTGCACAGTATTTAGTTTGCGGTAGCTTTTGTCCGTTTGCAGATGTCAATCCAAACCACGCCTTAACCCTCACAGATGAGTGACAGATTACTACATATTCCTTTAATCATAAATTTAACTGCACCGATCCCTCCCCTTACACCTGAAGTATGTCCTGTGGCCGGCGCAAAATGCATTAGCTCACCCCTAAAGCTGGTTTTAGCTTCTTTGTTTCCCAGCAGGAGTTTTTTAAGCCATAATAAAAGTGGAGCTGCAGAATTTCTCTGTAAAACATGAAATGGGGGCATGAAGGGCAGTCCCAGTGGCACAGAGGGACTCAGCGGTGACCAAGTGTTAAATGAGACCTCCTTCCCGTATCTGCTCTCACAAAAAGCTTTTAGAGATAGCACAGCCCTGGCTGAGACAAAACTGCATTTGATTAGAAATGTCACATTTTCACTTAACGTAGCTGAATGGAAAGGGATATGACATAAAAGAGGCCGTTCAATTTAAAGACTATAATTATAAACACAAATGAAAATACTTGCACTTTACTTTAATACAGTGGTTCTCCCAACGACCCCTATTTTACCTGTGGATACGCTAGAGACTCTAACATCCTTCTCCCTCCTGAGAAGAGACTGCTGGGCTGAGACACTGAGCGTTGGGTCACAAGATGATTTTAAGATGAATCTGGGAGAGAGATGGACAGTATTTACTTTCCCATTTTAGATGTAGGAAGGATAACCGTAAAATAGAGCATTTTAAAAATAAATACATATCTAAAAAATATGGTGAGTGACCACGTGTACCGCTGTTATGTGAATTAGAGAGGTACTGATCTGTCTCCCTATAATGAATAACTGTGCCTGTTATTATCAAAGCCAAACTCATCTTTAGGAGGGAGGGGAGAGGAAGTCGTCCCATAATAAAAACAGAGACAGTGTTGAAAGAAAAGTTTCAGAAAACACCGGCCCCATGAGGTGTAATAGCAGGCCTGCAACAACTTTAGGTGCAACGTTTGGCTTTTTCAGTCACAGAAACATACGATGAGGGCTGGGCACATCTGCTGCGGGCGACTGTGAACACTGGAGCGAGTTTGCACATGTGTGGACTGCCTGTGCTGTGGGGAAAGGCCTAATAACAGCCTCGTTCTGTGGCGCTGCAGCCGCCGAGGCCTCACTGAAGTTACATCCACTCCATCACATCAGTGTGCGGTTGCCGGGCAACCAGGGTCCAGTGTTCCCGAGCGGCAGTGTGTGCTCCTCCCAACCATCCGCCGGCAACAGGGCCGGGGGTGGGACCAAGAAGAGAGGGGCGGAGGTGAGGAGAGAGGAGCAGAGGAGAGAAGAGCGAGGAAGAAGAGAGGAGGGAGAGGCAGAGGAGAGAGAGGCAGATGAGAGGAGAGAGAGGCAGAGGAGAGAGAGGCAGAGGAGAGGAGAGAGAGGCAGATGAGAGAGAGGCAGAGGAGCAGAGGAGAAGAGAGAGGGGCAGAGGAGAGAAGAGGCAGAAGGAGAGGAAAGTGGGGCAGAGGAGAGGAGAGTCGGGCAGAGGAGAGAAGAGAGGCAGATGAGAGAGAGGCAGAGGAGAAGAGAGAGGGGCAGAGGAGAGGAGAGAGAGGCAGAGGAGAGGAGAGAGAGGCAGAGGAGAGGAGAGGCAGAAGAAGAAGAGAGAGGGGCAGAGGAGAGGAGAGGCAGAGGAGAGAGAGGCAGAGGAGAAGAGAGGCAGAGGAGAGGAGAGAGGGGCAGAGGAAAGAAGAGAGGCAGAGAGAGAGGCAGAGGAGAGGAGAGAGGGCAGAGGAGTGAGAGGCATAGGAGAAGAGAGGCAGAGGAGAAGAGATGAGAGGCAGAGGAGAGGAGAGAGAGGCAGAGGAGAAGGGTGAGAGGCAGAGGAGAAGAGTGAGAGGCAGAGGAGAGGAAGAGAGGCAGAGGAGAGAGAGGCAGAGGAGAAGAGTGAGAGGCAGAGGAGAGAGAGGCAGAGGAGAAGAGTGAGAGGCAGAGGAGAGGAGAGAGTTGAGAGAGTTTGTTCATATTTTTGTCAGATGTTTATGTCAGTTCCCATTGTAAATATTGAACTGTATTTTTATTTTTATTTTTTAAAGGGAGGTAAAATATGTATTGTTTATGTTCCTTTATGAGGGTTTTCCTTATGAAATGATTCATAAATGTTTTGGTGAAGTCACAGTCAACCCTGAGACCCTTTTGTAGCATATACTTTTGTGAAAAGGTAAGTCATTACTATATAAGCAAGTGGAGATAAAATAACTTTCATACTTTCTTTAGGCATATAAAATGTAACCAAGTACAGCAAAACAAATGACCACAGAAGCCCAAGACTCCCCCTACTGACAGAAAGTGGTAAAGGTTTCCATCAGCTGAACCACCATAACTTTCATGGAGGAGCAAAGTGTTGATTCTTATTTGATTTCTCTCGTTAAATATATAAAATGGCTTTCAATATTAACTGACATGTAAAACAAAACCTAAAATGTAAGTTTGTACTCCAAACCACTTGATTTTACCGACAGAGCATTGGCTGTAGACCCCGATTCAAAAGACCCCAGCAATTTATTGACAATTCGAGATGACTGAATCTCAATCTCGGTTCAAATTTGATCAATTGCACCGCCCTAAATACAATCGACAGTTCATATAAAGTGACTGTACAGTAATGGGATATGGGATGAGGATGTAACAGGCTAGTGCTGAAGGATCAAGTCCGAAGTCACAGAAATGCAATTACTTTCAAGTGTTACCGGGGGCAACTAGGACTGGCAGAGAACAGACGCGTGAGTGGAGCTCAGACAGGGAACTTCTGCGGCCTTAAGGACAATTATATACAGGGAAGGAGCAAAGGTGTGAATAAGACATCAGTGGTCACTGTCCCCTGCTTGTCCGGTGACATTTGAACCAGTATCTTCACTTTGTACTAATAAAACCAGTAAAAACTCAAATTGTGTGCCTTACCAAATCGGAGTAGAAGTTTTTGGCTTTCTCTAAATTTGAGTTAAGCATCTTTGGGCCCACAACTAAATGGTCACTGTCCAGAGAAGACCCTGCTTCAGACCCAAAGACACAACCGAATGAAAGTTTATGAAAAAATATCTATAAAACAAGCAAAGAAAATCTGTGCACTTACATAATGTTGGTGGTGTGATAACAAGTAAAACAATGAGTTTTTCTTCCAAACGTCTGTTGTCATCGGAGTTCATCGCTCAGCACAGCACAGGAATCACAATTAAACACGTTTCTTCTCATTCACATTCAAAGTCAGAAAGTGAGGCTGTTCACAGACCAACACAAAGAATAACTGTGGCTTGACAAAAATATTCCACTGGTCGCTCTGACGGCAACAATCAAAACTGTTCTCTGTGAAGGATTATGTGGAAAAAGTGTGGAAGGCATCACGCTTCTGTTTTAAGGATTGCACTGTGAAACCAGCCGCACAGAGGAGTAGTGCCAACACTAGTAACAAAACAGAAAAACAAGAAAGTACTATTATTATGTGCTGAAAATATAATAATATAATATAATAAAAAATAAATAAATATTTCTTTAATGATTGTGTCAAGTCTGCCCGAATGCAGCAGCCCCTGAATACTATGGCCATTGATTCAGTTACGCAAATGTTCAGACAAAATCAATTGACGTTGTTGTGGAGGCTCAAAGCAGGCGGACGACTGAAGCGTGAGAGTACATGGCCTGTTTGCCAAGACCAGCTCACATCACCACTGACCAGACCAGCTCCGGCCCAAGGAGGAACATGTCACATTTCAGTGCATTTCTGAACTAATTACTATTGATCATTTTAAAATAACGATCCTCTACATTTTGCACGCCACAGAAATGTTTGTATTATTGGATTCTGTCAGTGTGACTGAGAGTATGACGTCTTCCTTCAAACACACATCTTTGCAACAAGTCGGTGTAATCCGTCAGTCGTCCAGGAGTGTTCCATCATAAAAGGGTTCAGTTGTAGGCATCTGGACACTGCTTTGAAAATCAAGATGTTTCGACTTTCATCCAAAAGTCATTGTCAATCTGCAGACCTGGTATTTTAAAATTTGAGCTGCCAAACATTTGTTCTGTCTTTAAATAACTAAACTTTCAGAGTCTTATTTATTATCTTTAGTTATCATGGTTTCTTCATAGATAGAAATGAGTTACATTTTTGTTCGCGGGACAACTTACAATGAACAATTTTGACTACACTTTATGTGCGGTATATTACATGTGTGGTGATATCTCTGCACTTTTGTGATTCAGTTCAGAGACATTTCCCATTTGTCGGATGATTAAACCTCAACGTATGCATGTAAAGACACTTTTTCTCACATTTCTGTTGGATTGACTTAATATCTTTTTCGAGGTATCCCAAAAAAATATGGAGATATGCATTTTTGTTAATATCGCCCACCACTTATTTGAATAGATTTTCCTCTTCCCACCTCTGCACATAGATCGTATTTACTTTCCCTTCTTGAGTTGTGTGTCTTGTCTTTACTGCTCGCTGCTCGTCTCAGAGCCACTAATGACACGTCGTGTGCCTCACAGTCCACTGCACCGCGCTGGGGTCACATATGTTCTATATTGTCCTCTGAACTCATCCATATGGACACATGGCACTGATGCCAAGACCTGCCACAAACAGTGTCACCGCGCCTGGCCAGAAAAGATAGAGCAGCTCACATGAGGAGCTCAGACAAGAAGCGTGATAGACAAAGTGTAATGTAGGAGAGAGGTGGAGAAAACTGCTGCCGAGGCTCAGACGCACAGCCAATTAAAGCAAAGCAGACACACAGGCTGATGGAGACAGGAGGCACAACGGACAGAGACAGACGTAAACAGGAAGGGCCAAAACATGTTTCCCTTCTGCACATGTGGACAGCATTTCCTTTTGATTTGAAGATATTAAAAACATTTAAACTCATGACCAGCATGTTCTTCTATTCTTCTATTTTCAAAACACTGTATCCTGTTGTGCAATGTTATTGTGATAGGTTATCGTTTTGCCTAGAATGTTCCACAAAATGGATCAGCAATCTCCATGGAGATGAGCAGGTGACTCCACCAAAGTATTTTTGGCTTAAAAAAATCCATGTAATTGAGTGGGTGAAAAACAAATTTTTTGATCGTACTTTGGTACATTCCAGGCAAAGAAATAACATGTTATGTGACTTAGGGAGTAAACGAAGGTCATCTTTAAAGAGAATTAAAAATATAAATAAAAGAAAAATATCTTTTTGACTACAAGTCGAAGATATTTAAACAAATTTATTATAACCCAAAACGGCAGGTAACTTCAGTGAAAGGAGTTATGATTGATGGGTTTGATCTGAGACTACATTTATTAAGTAGAACTGCACATGTGCCAATTGCCGCATTTAAAACATTAATTGATGATGCTTGGCACAGAGATGCAGCTGGTGCATATTTGGTGCCTAAAACTGTAAAAAGACAGCAGAGGAAAAAAACCCTACTTTTAGACGGGAGTGTTTGGATACGTTTATCTGCACGCACTGTTGTTCATCTGATTTGGATTGAAACCGGATATTCAGTCTGTCATTGTGTTCTGAAGACGATCTACATTATCACCTGAGCTCCATAAATAGGCCAACTGTTTAATATTTACACTTTACACAGACGGGCTTCAATGCTACGTTTTTGTCACACTTTCACACAAAACGTACACAGAAAATCCCCTAAACCTGCCATTATCGGTAACGAGAAGTCAAGGCAGGACGGGAGGAGACACGTTGGGAACAAGTTGGGTTGCCATGCAGAAGTCTGTGGAGGTTGTGAGAATGTATCACCCAGACAACATCTAGCCTGTTAATATTACAACGGCAGCGGTGGCAGAGGGGCTGGCGCAGGCACCCACGAAACAAAGCCCCTTAGTTAGTCGGTATTAATTACACATTTATTAACAGGTTTCACATGTTTGAGGTGATAAAAGGGGATGTTATTGGCGCTTTCCAGGTGTTAGGAGAAGACACACGTGAGGAGAGAAGCTCACAGTCTGAACTCCATCATTAGCTTTGGGTTTGAAATGACGGAGGTGTTTGGTTGGTACTATGCATAAACCAAAGACAAAAAAAAAGTCATTCAATCAACCCAAAACATGCACAATAGTTGAAATCAATCCAAGATCAACATATTATGATGAATAATTCAAATTTCAATGCCTAACTTTGTGCACCAGCAGCTTGATTTTCAACCACTGTGGCGGGGAACACGGAGGGATTACCAGGTGCGCTTTGAAAAAATGTCCAGGTTATAATTTTATGCTATTTGGGGGCATTATAAGATGTCCTGGGCAAACTTGTGAACCAGAAAAGACACTAACAACTGTTGTGTAATCCAAAGAGCCAGACAGAGACATTAGTTTGATCTTTTTTTTCTTTTCTTTTTTATTGTTTTGGTGGATAAACAACAAAAATAGTGTTCTGTGGTTCGAAAAAAAGGTTGAAAAATACAGCTCTCATAAATGGGAATTGTTTAATGTTTTATGGGCCTCTAAATGTATAGCCCATCTAAGGCGTGCCGTGTTTTAGGTTTATAATGTTACTTCCTGATTGTAATTATGAAGTCACATTTTTTACACAGGACCAAAAAAGTGTCCCACAAGCTATTATTTGACAAATGAAATAAAAACACATTTATTTTGGGAGAATTCATGTTTAAAGGGTTCGGGAAAATGTGTTTGTTGTAAACTATGCCAAACTTTTGGACGTAATTCTGAGTCTAGTTTGATCTCCAGCATGCTTTAAAACTGTATGCAGCTTCATGGCATTTTTAGCTTACATTTAAACTTGTATTCATAAATGGCTATTGGTTTAAAACAGTCAGTTATATATGAAAAAAAAAGAACTATAAAAAACCTGTCATACGCACCTAATGTGGCCGGGGGTCCGATCCAATAGACAAGCTGTGGACAATGTGAGAGGGGCCGCTAAGACCAGAGCTGAATTATAACATTACTACTAAAACATGTATCAGATCACAATTACATTTTCATGATCATATTCTGCCTAGCCCAATACTTTGTTGAAACAGAAGACGCGGTGTAATCGACAGCACCAGATCAGCTGGTCATGATATTTAGTCTGACATGTGGCCTCACACAAATAGTATTTGTGATCACGCTAAAACTCAAACAATATTTTGTTACAGAAAATATCACAATAAACAATAATAATAAAACTACTTTATGTCAATGACACAATACCCAAAAGGAGGACAATTTATTATCCATTAAACTTGTTTTCACGAACAAAATAATTTAAAATATTTGAACTGGAATAATTTGATAAATAGCAGAATGAAGCAGAACTTAGTATCATGAATGCTTTGCAGATGTTTTTATTGGAGCCTCTGCAGCTCTTCAGTTAATGAAATACAAAAAATGAAGAACAAGCTTTTCTTTCGTGCAAAGAAAACATACACACAATAAATGCTGAGCCCCAGAAAATATAGTTTAACTTAAAGCCCAAGCGCGTAATTTTTTAGCCCAAAAATAGGCTATAAGGCATGTTTTTGTTTTCATTTTGAATGGGCTTATTGCACTGAAAAATGTCATAAAACATGTTTTCTTAAAGTGAGCGAGCTTACATCTCCACAAACTCGTACTTCCCTGTTTCTGTTGTTTACACACTGTTGCTAAAATATTTAGTGAACAATGAGTGGATCCTTGTTGTGACAGGCCAAACTCAAAGTACTTCATCCAGAATTACACAGTTTACATCACTTTACTAAAACACACAGTCTGGAACTGAACCCTGTCCCCATTATTTCCATTTAACCAGCGCAGAAAAAAGAATAGTCCATTTGTGTTGCAACAATACTTAACTCCGCCTGCTGCTTTGTAAATATCTGAAACTCTGGCCCTGTCCCAACACTCACACATGTTTACGGGGAGGAGTGGCCCCGTTCTTTTTGAACATTGGTCAGATCATTAGAGGATCATTTTGAGAGCTTTTTGACCACACTCCACCCCCGTTTAGTCGACTAATCTGAATCAGGGCATGTCTTTAGTCGACCCAGAGTTTCTTTATTCGACTACAGCCTCAGACGATGCATGTGCTGCTGCTTTGCCTTCACATGTTGCTCATACGAAGTTGTTTACAGTTGGGGACTCGTGGCTGGACTCGGGACGGTCTGCTGTCCAAAGTGGGTGCCATATTGGAGCGTGTCTGTGTTGGTGTCTGCTCTGGTGCGCGCCGCGGAGCCAAACACGGCATGGTCTGCAGATGTACCCCAGGCGCTCCAGGCCCACCAGCACCAAAATAGCACCTGTCATGTTGCGGCAGACACCTCAGCTTTGCACTAATGAATGCTGTTTTCTGCGCTCTCTCGTACTTAAAGTGAGGAAGCGGCGCAGCGTTGTTAGATAGTCAATTCAGTCTGAAAGCGGCCATACGATCGGAGGGAAGTCTAATTTGCGAAACATACCTGTCCTTGGATCCTGTGTTCCTTCCACCACGGGTTTCCATGGTTACGGGGGGGGAAGCAGGGAGCGCGCTCAGTGTCTAAGCAAAAGACTGGAGCAGAGAGAGAGAGAGAGAGAGACTTTTAAGGTCTTTGCGCCTCACAGACAAACTTCATCTCTCACACCAGGTTGTTCCCATTAAAATTTTAGCGCACAGGGATTTGGGAAGATCACCCAAAGAAGTTTAGAAAGACTGTGCGGATCGGATAAATCTGTAATGTTGTGAACAGATGCCTCAGAATAACTATAATTAGTCAACGTTCTGTTAAGCAAAAGCAAAACTCTATACACTATAGTTGAGGTGGGCAATATATAGAATTTTAGATGGTATCGTGAATGGAACATTTTAATATTGAGTGTATCGTTATAATAAAAATGCTAAAAAATAATAATAATAAAATGAAAAAAATGAAAAAAAAAGATTAAAAATTGTGATTGACATGGGTAAAAGGAGATATTTCTGATCTTTTGTGATTAATTCTACAGACATTAGAGACTATTGTCAAAATCCCCAAGCACTATGTCTCCAAAATGTTTATTATTATTATTATTATTATATTATTTTATTGGGATTGTTAATGATGTATGTTGACAACAGCAGAAATGAGAATACCTTAGAGATTTGGGAAAGAATTTGAATTTATTCTGACACATTGACACTGGAGGCAAGGCAGGCGGAGTGAAGTGTCCGTACGCCAATGTCAATGCAGTTCAAGCAAACGCACTATAAACTCCTTCATCAGCCACCGCAGTCACAATTGTGTATTTACAAGTGACAAGCGACACTGAAAGTTTTATGAATTCTCTGTTTGAAATTCCAACGAGCTCAAATTGATTCATGATTTTTTAATGTCTTGGCTTGTGGAAGCTTTCAAAATCACTGACTGTGTTTTCACGTGACAATTAAACAAATGCGGGGGAAAAGGTGTAATAAAATGTGCAATAAAATAAAAAATGCACTCTAAGAAGTTAATTTCCTGTTTGATGAAACTGGAAACACAAAATAAAACTTTCTTGGGAGTGTTTAGTCTGATTTGCTTGAACTAGAGGGAGGATGATTTCATATTTGGAGATTGTGTGTCTTGTTCCGGAGCCAGAACAACAGTCTGTGTGACTGAGAAGAGCAGAAGGAACGTTTCACAACAACTCCGTCTGCTTTGAGCCCTGTAATAGATGGAAGAAATTAGATTTAATTGATCTGGAATGGAGATTAAAAAAAACAACGCGGGCCGTCAAAGGGTCACGCCAGCTAAAACTTGAGCATATTGCCAGGAGGAGATATAATTTACATATAATCCATGAAGATCCCCCTCTAGCCAACTCATCACCTTATTTAAATATTTGAAAGTCTCTGCAAACAGTCTGGAGTGTAAGATTATCTTCCCTAGCATCCAAACTAATGCTCCACAGTGAGATCATTCAAGTTCTATCTTACAGGGGTGTCAAAAGTGTCAAAAATCCGATATAGGGCTGTAGTCAACTAAAGACCCGCCTTGTTATGTATCTAAAACCCGCCTTGTTATGTATCTAAAATGATTATGGATCTCTATGATCTGACCCAAACTGCAAACTATTTCTACAAAAAAGAGTGCGGAAACAGTGCCTTAAAAAAAAAAAAAGCAGATTAAACGCTTTATTTACTCACAAATCCTCTGCTAACTCATATAACACCTTCTCCTTTCTGCTAATGTCCCAAATAAATGTTTAGAATCCAAAAGAAATAATCACCGGTAGTATGATACAAACTTTGGTGGACTAAGACACCATTGACCATTGATTAATCGAATAAACAAATCAAGGACACTAATCGATAAGTTATCAAAACTAGATACTCTCACAAGCATCGACACTGAAAAAAATATAACATTTTAGCTTTCGTGAACAGTTTCGGAATTCGTTTTATAATGATCTTCAGCTTTGTCCGGACTAGTAGTAGACGACAATGTTAAACAAATAAAGTACTGTATTATTTTGTGCTGAAAATGTCAGTTTATTGTCTAAAACCATGAGCTAAAACAAGTATGATTAATTTCTCGTTGTGGTATTGAGTATTCAGTATCAGTATTGAGAATTGAGTATATTCCTTTGCACTCAAATTGAGTTTTAGTTTTGTGATAACACTACAACTTCAATAATATCTTATCCAACCTATCAGAGGTCCACGTGAGGTTATGGCGGATACACTGCTGCTGTTATTTAACACTTTACTTTTGCCGTCTCTAAGGTCGGAGTGCGATTCAAATCCTCACTTTCATGTCGTAGTGATCAATCGTAGAGATCAGAAGGAGTGGTTTTAGGTGACTTCTGCGCCCCTCCCTGTAACCGCACCCCCCTGTAACCGCACCCTCAGCCTGCTCTTCGTTTATATTACAGGTGTAAAGCAACCATCTTCAGGGCCACCGCCTGACACGGCACGCAATCATTTATGTACAAAGTTGCCGGGCCTTTACGAGTCGCGAGTGCCAAGTTTGTGATCGCGTTATTTATTCCGGACACGGTTTCCTGACTATGTGAAATATACATCAAAGACTGGGGCAATGGATTAAGAGTGTACACCCGCTCTCAACGCAGATACATTTTGCTTAACGCCAGCTATTTTGGTGCCACTGCGATGGTGTCAAGGTAATGTGACATTTGGAATTTATTGCTGCCTTGGCGGTGTCAAGCTGAAGGAGCATACAGAGTCTACGGAGCGATTATTAGAGAGCAGAGCCCAGGACTCAGTGAGGAGGCAGGCAGCTCTCCGTAATGTCACTGTCTTTCTTTGCGCCTTGTTCTGCTTTTTGTCTGACTCCCACCTCCCCTTCCGAGTCGCTCCAAGTGTCTTTGTCGGGCCATTTTTCCAGGGAGACGTCTTTGCCTCGTCCTAAAGGAAAGCCGCTTGAGTGGAGCTGGCAGTGGGACCGCGCACGGCTCGCTGGCGCATGTTTGTTCTCGTTGAAGAGGACGGCACTATTAAGACAAGCTCAGAGCCATCAGTCATCCTCCGCTCCTGCACTGCTCTCTTTTAACTTTTCAGAGGTCAGGGGAGCAGGAGCGGCACGTCGCATAGGCAGCGTTCCCGCCTGGCATTTGAGCTTTAAAGTCAAGATGGAGAGGAACAGCCCCTCGTCCATCCGTTGCGCTGGGTCAAACTAACAGACTATCGACAAACATTCAGGTGTCACCGGGCCCAGGTTAAAGAGACGGCTGCGGTGAACAGGAGATCTCGAAGGTTGTGTAACAGCACCCAGATCAAAGTCTATCCTATTGGTTATCTAGGTTACATAAGAAAAAAAACCACAGGGCTGGAAAAAAGTACTTCCACATCCAAAAAAAATCGTTGGGCCCATTTTAGACCCAATCTGGACTTCATTTGGTCCTGATTAGTCCTGATTTAGTCCACGTTAAGATTCTGGTTTAGTCCTGTTTATTCCCAATTTTGATGTGGCGAATGATGTTGAAGTGAGAACGCTAATTCGTACCCTTTAGATGGTGCATTAGTGAGAACGGGTGTCACCCTTAATGTGGCAAAGTGATGAAGAGCACCCTTAATGTGGCAAGTGAGAACGCACTCCTTAATGTGCAGGTTTTTACATCTAGATGCGCCATTTTATCCTATACACATCTGGTCACTGTCAATCCATTTATTCATTGGTAGAAAAACTTGTGACCGACTGCTGGTTTTTAAGATCCTGCAATGTACTCCTATAATACTCTATATATTATACACTTTAATGGAGCATTTGTGGAGATATTTGTTTGAGTGTGTCGGTTGTATAATCCCATCCATTCGTTACCAGAAGAGTGTTCCATTGTAGAGGATAAAGATTCAGTTGTAGTCGATCTGGACTCTGTTTTAGAAAAACAGAAACATTCCGACTCTCATCCAGAAGTTCTATTCTCAATCTGTTTCACTTGAAACGCAATAACTTCCTTTTATCATGGTAGGTCCCGCCCTGTGGGACAGGGCTTTACTCAGTAAGGATATAAAACCTGTAGTTCCCGACAGTACTTGTTTTCACACGATTGACGAAGGACTCTTTGTGATGAGAGTCAAAACGTTTTGTGTTTCCTAAAACCAGAAAAATCCAGATGACTACAACTGAATCTTTCTGACCCTAATTTTATGCCCAATGTAGTTGCGGGGTTCGATCTTAGTGGTTCTCTCGGAAAACCAAATATTATCCATGGTAGAAAAACTCTGTGAGTGAAAATGTTTAAGACACCACTGTACTATTATTACCATAAACTTTGCGCGACAGAACAATTGAATCCTTATTGAAAACAAATAAAAATTGATTGAACTGAACAGTATTTCTCTCCACAGCCAGTTAAAAGAATTGTTTGTCGTCACAATCGGTTCGACTCGACTTACCAACTTATACATGCTGTTCATTACTGAGAATCTCACATCTGATGACCGAGAGGTTAAGCGGCTGCACACAGAGTTAAGGAGCATCTTTGTTCCAAAGCAGTTCGTAAAGAGTCCATCTGGGCGTCGTCTGCAGACTTTTCAAAGGCTTAACGCACATGTGCGCGCACACTTTACAATAACAGCTGGGAGACACTTCACAGACAATGAGACAGACCAACTATGTATGAAAACAATAGACTAACAATATGGCAGTGTCAAATACGTCTGCACACATAGATGCTTTCCCTGCTCTGCTGACAGTGTTTCTCATGTGATCGACTGCTCTCCAAAAGCACTTTTCCCCAGAATCCTCGGGGGCTCACACCACCGACTGCATCTCATTATCTCTTCTCACCTTCACTTCTTCCTCTCAGCAATTAGCGTTGGTTCTCTTAGGAGATTAGTAAGTCAATCCCTACGTTGGCAAAAGTTGGATTTATGTTTTATTACCGATCTTATTTCACCCCGATGATCTTTTTCACGACCCAGAGAGAGAGAGAGAAGAGAGAGAGAGAGAGAGAGAGAGAGAGAGAGAGAGAGAGAGAAGAGAGGAGAAGAGGAGAGACGAGAGAGGGAGTAGGGAGATAGAGAGAGAGAGAGAGAGAGAGGAGAGAGGGAAATGAGAAGAGAGAGAGAGAGAGAGAGAAGCAAGGGGAGAAGAGCGGCGAGTAGCGGGCAGAGGGAGAGAGAGAGAAGAGAAGTGCAGAGAGAAGAGTAGAGAAGGAGATAAGAGGATTAGAAGAGGAGAGATGAGAGAGAGAGAGAGAGAGAGAGAGAGAGAGAGAGAGAGAGAGAGAGAGAGAGAGAGAGAGAGAGAGAGAGAGAGAGAGAGAGAGAGAGAGAGAGAGAGAGAGAGAGAGAGAGAGAGAAGAGAGAGAGAGAGAGAGAGCGGGAGAGCGGGAGAGCGAGAGAGAGAGAGAGAGAGAGAGAGAGAGAGAGAGAGAGAGAGAGAGAGAGAGAGAGAGAGAGAGAGAGAGAGAGAGAGAGAGAGAGAGAGAGCGGGAGAGAGAGAGAGCGAGAGAGAGCGGAGAGAGAGAGAGAGAGAGAGAGAGAGAGAGAGAGAGAGAGAGAGAGAGAGAGAGAGAGAGAGAGAAAGAGAGAGAGAGAGAGAGGGGAGACGGGAGAGCGAGAGAGAGAGAGAGAGAGAGAGAGAGAGAGAGAGAGAGAGAGAGAGAGAGAGAGAGAGAGAGGAGAGAGAGAGAGAGAAAGAGAGAGAGAGAGAGAGAGAGGAGAGAGAGAGAGAGAGAGAGAGAGAGAGAGAGCGGGAAGAGAGAGAGAGAGAGAGAGAGAGAGAGAGAGAGAGAGAGAGAGAGACAAGAAGCAGAGAGAGCGAGAGCATAGAGAAGCGATGAGAGAGAGGACCATAGACGAAGAGAGAGAGGGATACCCGAGAGCAGAGAGAGACCAGACAGGATCACGTCGCAGAACAAAGAACAGAGGCAGAGCACAAATGGAATTATGTCCGATCACCACAACCAACAGGTTGTGTGAATCACGTGGTGGAATCATGAGCCACTTCCATCTCAGGACACTGAGGACAAGTGGCCTACGATAACTTTACGGCAGAGAATTACCAGCTTTTTGCAACGGATATATTTTAACACACATAAAATCTTGGAACCAGATTATTAAGTGTTAAGAATTGGCTTCACAAAATTAATCTTATTGTTTAAAGTCCTTTCAATTGACAGCAATCATATCTGTGCTGTTGAATAACGAAATCACTATTTCTGAAGCTACCAGTGAAAAAAAGTAGTTCCCCTTTTTTATCTTTATGTTAGAAGACGTTCAACTTTTTGTGTCACTTTTTTCCACGAGGTTCAGTTGTTTTTGTAATAGATCCCCATGGGTTCCTCGGCCAGTAATTACAGTAATATGTGAACCATAAACCAGGTCAACAAAGACCTTTTTGACAGTTAAACATTACACCACAGAATATTGACCTGACCTACAGCTCAGTTTCACATGGAGTCAATGCAACGTTTCAAAGATGTGACATGCAGGGCTGCACAAGCTTGAGGGGGAAACGAAAATCTATCGGTAATTTTTCTGAAATTTTTCTGACTTGAAGATCTCACAGCAACTTAAAATCCAAACAGCAGATTTGAAACAAATCAGGAGAACTAACATGCATTAAACACCGGACAAATATGTGTGCAGCACTTAAAAGAGTTATCAAATTGTTGCAGCCTTAAAGGTCACTGTTGACAACTTTCACACACACACACACACACACAACACACACGGCCTACACACATCTATATGAGAGCAACACACCCCCTGCTTGTCTTCACATGGTAGATTATGATGCCATACTGCTTGATATAATCTCAGGCTAAAAGCTTAAAGGTAACATATCTTACAGTATATTTTGGACATTCTGAGCAGCTCTAGTATCAGTTTATAAAAAGGGTCATTTCTGCACTTGTTATATCTACTCTGAGTTAACAGCATTTTCCCTTTGAACCAAACTTTTACACCGTTTCACAGACCTATGTTTTGCAAAAATTGGTGATTGGCAGAGCCCTGGGGCCACTCAGTCAAAGCAGGCGCAGCGCTGCAGAGCAGGGCTTGTCAAGGAACACCATTCCACTCGCCTCACTCATAGTTTCATCACCATTTCACTCAAACAAGCCAAGACGACCGTTAGAAGAAGAATAACTGCATATGAGATGGCATTTGTCGATCAGTTCCCAAGTAATCTCATGTTAAACTGATGTTGTGTGTTCTGCGCGCACACAAACTCATACAGCGAGTGACTCAGTGACAGAACATCTTGGACTTAAAAGTACTTGGCAGATCAGAAAAAGAGGAATAAAAGCCGTGGTCGCTGCGTGCCTGCCGGTCACTGCACGGGCAACAAATCAATAATGAAGTGTAACAGAGTTAAAGCAGAACATGTCACACAGACGAGGGGGCTACAGTGGCCCTGGAGGGTAAACACGCGGACTACAGTGGCCCTGAAGGGTAAACACGCACACGAATTCAAAAACACGCACACTAATTCAGAAATATGCACACAAACTTCAAAACACATACACTAATTGAAAACGCACCAAAAGTCCATATCATGACGCAAGAGGTTGAATGTATTTGTATTAACCGGGCCATGCATCCTCGGGCTTCTGTCGTTGTGATCCACTTTTTTGTTGTTGAACGTTCTGTAATGTCGCCTGTATTTCTTGTGTCGACTTCAGCGGAGTGAACGGGCCCGAGTGATACACAGTTTAAGGTCTTTGCATCTTGCCTAAGCTTTGTTAGTCAAATTAAAATGTAATTTTTCAACCGACACGACAAACCTAGTCAACATCTGTGCTCAGGTATATGTTTATGAAGTAGCTTCTGGTTCTCTGTGATATCCCAGCCTGGTTAAGAACATGATTTGTGAATTGAATAGGAAATTAAAACACTTTAATGATGGCAAAATCTTCATTTGTCTATTTTACTTGACAACTATTCACAGAAATGTATGATTTATTATCAATTTGTCAAGCCTACAGATATCCCTTTTTTTTTTTAAGCACATTTTTAGGCTCGAATTTTTTTTTTTAATGATCATTTGTAAGAGAAAAGTAAACATTTCTAACCTGGAAATAAAAATTGTTGCTTATTTTTAGATATAAAGAGAAAATCCTTAGCATTTTGAACTTTTTCCTCCAGTTGCCTCCATTACAGAACTGTTAACATTCTGATTGGGGAAATGTGGTTAAACAGTAATTGGAAATAAATAAAGAAGAAAAAAAAAAAAGAAGCTCCCTCCACAATGAAAAGCAGGCCTTGGTCAGAGTTGATTTGTAAAATTTATTGGTGGGATTATAAAGTCTGGTGCACTCACAGTTGCACGTACGGGCCTCAGACTGTGCATTGTTTTGTGTCGACTGTTCTTCTCTTTCCACTCTTATTTCCCCTGTAAATCTTCAGCTCGGTGTACGACCCGCAGGCCTTTGAGGGTCATAAATTAGCGTCGACAGTGGAAGTGTATCATCAGCTGACACACAACCGCTTCTCTCCCTTATCCCTTCAGACCTGTGCAGCAGCAGCCCGTGAAACAGTTTGATTGGAAAACGTGTAAAATCCAGATCCAAAATATGCAGAGATCGTCCCGTGGCCGCATCTGGGGTGAATTATCTTTTAGGATTGACTAAACGAGCTCTGTATTTCCCATAATGCCTGCTGTGTACAGTTCAAATCACAGAGTAGATTTTGTATTATGGTGCTCGTTATCTGCCCCTCCCATGTGGCTCCAGGTGTCGCCAGAGTAAAAGGATTGTTATATTTAGTGAGTTATATTATATTGTTTAGTGCTCACTACATACAATAAGTTAACTATAGTAACCATTTGAATGTATGTCCGGAGATGGTTACAGTAGCCCAAGTTGTACTCAAGTAAGAGCAGTGTTGGAACGTAATGACGTACAAAAGTAAAAGTACTGCGGTAATCATTTTCAGTACTTTGAATGATTCAATTTAATAGTGTTGGCTTTTTACTTTTACTCCACTACATTTTTAAATGGACTGAAAATTAAAAGTATTTATCTTAAGACGAGAGCAATTTATCTTTCTGTGAGCAAATAAAATTGTATAAGAAATAAAAATACCCACTAGAATTAGGAAATTGATTCAGTCGCTTCTGTTGACCGAACTCAGCACAATTCTTTATTAAGGTCACCCATTTCCTCACTGTTCTCTAAATCATTGGTTCTCAACCTTTTTTAGTCGTGACCCCAAAATAACAACTGTTACCACAAAAAATAGGCTGCGCGTAAAGTGATAAAGCAGCCTTTTTTCTTTGATTAATGATATTTTCAGGGCATAGGCCTAGATACATTTGATACGCCAGAAAACAGGAATCTATTTACCACTGCATCTGAAGGGTGTCAAGGCTTATTTCAATCAATCAATCAAATTTAATTTGTAGAGCACAATTTGTACAAAAATGCCATTCCAAGTGCTTTACAACGTTAAAAACACATAAAAGTAAAAACCAGATAAAAGTATTTCAGTCATATGCACGGCCAAACAAAGCAGTCTTTAGCCTGGATTTAAATACTTTACTCTGAGCACTTCTTCAACCACTGAGTAAGAGTAACGTTACTTCAAAATATTATTACTGAAGTAAAAGTACAAAGTAGTGGTCCATGAAATATTAGTAAAAAAGTATTTAGGAAATTGCACCGGACGTAACATCTGATTTACAATTTGATTTTGTGCATTATTTATTCTTTTTTCCCCTTCAAATTATATCAACATTAAAATATAGACCACACAAGTGAGAGAAACTAAAAAATACCACCTCTGGTTATGTCTGATTAAAGTTTCAAGGCTATTCAGAGGAACAAAAAGTATTATTGCAAATTTGGTAGCATATCAATATAAATGAAACCCTGATGTGTTAATAATAATAATAAATTGGGCACAAAAATAGGCCACAGAAAATATAATTTTCTCATCTTTACATTCTAAGTATTGCACATTACATGTACATTACTCTTAAAAGTAATGTACTGCATTGTTGGAGAAGACGCCATGGCTACAAACACGGTAAACGGCATAAACATGAAAACTAGCACCAAGAATAATTCCATTTTGATTGGTTTCCATGCTCAAACACTGATGAGGTATTTCAGTTTCAACATCACGCGTCGTTAGCAGCCGCCTTATCTTGCTCTGTTGGTGTTTGGAAGCAGGGAGCAAAAGTCACATTGAACTTGCGAACCTGGATTGTGGATTAACAGCTGACCTCTCCTCCGTGCACGCTGAGAAACTATCATTAGAGCTGATTTAAGTACATTCTTTGGGTGCGCCTGTGCATTTTAAGTGAGCCGCAGAAGACACAGGAGAAAGAGCCATATTGTCAAGAGTAAAATATGTTCTTCTTTATGAGGAGACACCACAAGAGCAATTCACACATTTTTATGTTTGGGTGATTATGAAAACATGCACAGACTCAAACTTGACTGGCATTCAGCAGCTCCAAAAGTACCTTACAAACCTAGCTGCTTAAATAAACAGTTCTAGAGGAGCTGGTGAGTGCAGCCTCAAGACAAGAGTAGCTGAGGAGTAAGATCAGGGTTTGTTTTTACAGGTGAAGGTCGATTAACTTGACTAGACACATGTTTTTGGAGATATTTACCTCTAGTTTAGCATACAGGTTGGCTGCAGTATTACTACTTGTAGGCAATGATGGGAGGAATACTTTGAACAATGTATTTAGCCACAGAATACTGAATGCTGCATTAAAATTCCTACCTGATCCAACCAGAGTGCTGTATTCGGATAGTTTCATGTTGAGTTGCATTATATTACAGTGCTGAAATGCAACAGAGGATTATCATGTATCCCTTTTTATTTTAGGACAGTAACTGCGTTCTGAATGCCACCAAGAGAAAGAGTAACTGTATCCTGGTACAGTTACTCCTTCATCAAAATGTGCATTCAGAATAGGTATTTTCGGTACATTTACTCACATACATACAGAGGCGGCACAGACAGTACCAGACGTCCAGGATTTCTTTGACAGATTCTTTACTCTCTCCAAGCACCGTGATCCAAGGTGTATACAGTACTAGGAGAACTTAGCAAGGTCAACGACCCATCATGAAAGACCACTTATTTTCTCCTTTGTGTAAAAAGGGGAGCAGGATGACAAGAGCTGCCAGGGCCAAACAAAATGACCTCCAGCTGCGAGTGTGTGTCTGAGCAAACCATTAGAACCAGACTTCATCAGGGTGGCCCAGAGTCCGCCATGAGAGACTTACTTTAGTCAACAGCAGGGGTGGGTTTTCGGAGTGTCCCGTCACTGTTAATCACACAATATTAAGTCAATCCAAAAGAAAATTATCAGAGAAATGTGAACTGTCTGTAAAATGGATCAGAAAAGTCACCTTATACCTTTTCATTTCCCCTTTCTATCAGCTGTTTGTAGCATTTTGTAGTCATGTAGTCTGCTCATGTCAGACATAAACAATCCAATAATAACAAGCTGCACCTTCTTCTTGTTACGTCCCACAGTCTTTGGAGGCGGTCGTTATTGCAATCATGGTGTTCCCAGTGAAATGAGCAGGAGCAGGTATAGCACAGCACTATATAAATACCTGAGACTAAACAACTGTAAACAAGCAGTGACCGCAGCCAGCGCCTCGCCAGACTTTAACAGCAGCAGCAGCAGCAGCAGCAGCATCTGTGCGACATGTCAGCTGTGAAACTTAGTCAAAAGAATCTCCAAAGTAAACAAAACATACCCATGCTGACAAATTCTTATTATAGTTAATAAAATGCTGGTGATCCAAGCTGAACACAATCGCACAGAAATGGCCTTTGGAAGTGGCCAGTCTTCAACCCACGATCAATTGGCAGATGCCGCTCAGCCAGAATTGTGTCGCAGTTTATGTGGGAAACTTCTGTGTAGTTCATAAAGATTCCAAACATCATGCTGAGGGGCTTACGTTCTCGCTCCCCGAATCTACGGTATTTTCGGTACAAGGACAATCAAGTGTTCGGTCAACCAGAAGTGAAGAAGGTGTTTCTGTCACACTCCATCACGCCTCAATTATTTTTAATATGTGAAAAATAAATAAATACAAATAAATACAAATATGAAAGATTGAATGTATCTCGTCGACTCTGCCTCTACATTTTGAATTCATAAACTGCATGTTGTACTGTTTCTGGGTCAGTGTATTTATGGGATTTGGATTTTCTTTTCAGAATTCAGTATTGACAAAACCAACAATGAGTTTCAATTTGATTTTTGTTGCAAAAATACAGAAAACATAAGTGTAATCAAGCATTTTTTCATTTTTAGTGTTTAAGTAAATCAATGTTTCATTTTAAAAACAAATGCAATTTACTTTTTACCTTTAGTTATATAGAAAAAGCAAAACACAGAGAGACAGAATTCCTTTTTATTTTCGGAATTCTCCGAGTGTCAAGGGAAAGAAGGTAGAAGCCTGTTTCCGCCTGTGAATGAAAAATAAAAGCAAGGCAAGGCAAGGCAAGGCAAGGCAAGGCAAGGCAATATCAAATGCTTGGATTTGACTTTGACTGATGGACCAGACCCAGGCCTCTGTCCTCTGTCAGAGCGTTTGTGCACGTTCATCTGAGTCGGGCCTTAACTATTTTGCACTTTCTAAAAAAAGAAAGAAACTAAAAAGAAAAACATCTTTGCACTTTGTTTTTTTTAGATAATCACACGAACTACTAAAACAAAATATGTCTGGTATTTAACTTCAGATTTTTGTTATTTTGCAAAAAGAAATCAATTACAACTTATAAATATTTCATTCTGAAAAGAAAATCCAAATATAAATACACTGCCCTTTCCTCAGCTCCAACTTTTGAATTTGATTTACTAATGTTTTCCCCTTTTCCGCTCAAGTCAATGTGCAGACAAAGTCCAGGCCCTGTCACACTTCCAAAACGATATCCTGCTGATGAGTGGGAGCGTGCTTCAGTGACACGCTCCCAAACAAGCAGCTGAGCACACAAACAGACAACAAACCACCAACTCACGTTCAACCTCTGCGAGCTTCAGGGAAATGGTAAAGATGCTTTCTTCATTCCCAGTTTGGAGTTTTGATTGAGAAGAGCCTATCCAAGCAACTATGTACGGTCCAGATAATTGTTTACAACCTACTAAAATAACACAGTAATAGCTTTAAAAAAATACTTAAAGTGCATTTAATAGGTTAGACTAGAGGTTTTATTAAAAATGTTGTCTAGTTTTCTCCGGTTTGACACTTTTGGTGAAGTGTATAATGTTACTTCCTGGTTGGACAGTAGCAGCAGGTAATTCCACAACTGCTACCTAGCAACCATAATGTAAACAAGGCCTAAATCCATACGAACTACACAACAGTTATGATTTGATAAATTCTAATGACGAATGACCCGTTTGTTTTGTTAAATGGCTGATTAAACGATCAGAAAAGTGTGTCAGCTGCGTGTAAATTCTAGAACTCGGCTCTACTTTCGGTCACTTCTTTTTCCTCCACAAAACTGCCACCTGACTGATCTAACTATGATAAACATTAACCCGTCAAAACAAAGTAAGCACAAGTCGCCATCTTTTAAAAAACAGGCCGTAAATGCATTAGTTGTTGAAAATAAGTGCACTGCACGTACACGCCAAAGAAGTCTTTTCCTAGAATAATCACTATGCGCCAGTTAACTTTGACCTCAGATCTCTTGCACCGTCTAAAGGCTTATTTTCATTGTTCTAAAGAATGTTTTTTTCTCACTCAAAATACGTGCCGTGAATTCTTGGCGTGACTTCACAAGAGAAACCGGCTTGTTTTTCTGTGCTCTTTGTGGATAATATATTTTGACTGTGGCGCGGCCTCTGCCTGTAGACGGATCATTTATGTGCGTGTTTACGACAAGGTGTTGGGCAGTGCCTCCTCCATCTCAATTAGTGTTATATGTCTCTTATCTGCTCTGTTATGTCCACAAGAGAAAACCAGACGCGCCTGAAGTCATCTATTCTTTAAAAGCGAAGTCAATACTGCTTCAATATTTCAGCGTCTGGTATCATACGAGGATTCTTACGCCATTCACGGTTGTGTTGCAAGAATTTCCGCAAATCCATCAAATCAACACTATATTTTTTAAACATGCTTTTCTGGCATAGTGTTGTTTTGGTCCATCTTCCGTCAGATGATAACTACCATTGTCACGAGTCAGAGGGATTAGGCCACAACAGCATTTTGCATTATCGTCATGGTTTACGCCGAAAGTCAAAGAGCGGAAGAAGGACACTCGTGTTTTTCTAATTATTACTTGATTTGGTGTGATAGTTTCTGTGGTAAATGTTTATCATGGTTTTACATCAGTCAAGTAGCGGTTTGTGATTTTTGTCGTTGTTGAAAAATTCAAGTAGAAAATTACAGGAAGTGGAGCTGAGTTCTAAAACTGAAGCCTTCTGTGATGTCATCAATGAGCGACAATTCAAATACACATTTTTCTGACAGTTTAAACAATTATTTAAACAAAATGAAGGTGTTATCAGGTATATGTCAAATCATAACAATTTAAGATTGATTTTGGCCCTTGTTTACAGTCTGGTTGCTATTGGTAACAGTTGTGGAATTACCTCTACCTGTGCCACATCTGGCAAGGCGAGGCAAGTTTATTTGTAGAGCACAATTCGTACACAAGGCAATTCAAAGTGCTTCACACAACAGGAAAAAATGCATTAAAATCACAAAGACATGGCAGAAATCACAATCTTAGTTCAAGACATAAAAGAGAAGAGTGCAAAGAAAAGCATCTGCTTCTCGTGTCCTACCAGGAAGTGACTTTATAAACTTCACCATAACTGTCAAACTGGTCAAATAAATTGGTAAAGAAAATGGCAAATGTTTAAGTTAAATCTGAAATACAATCATGTTCACTATGTTTTAGTGAAATGGTGTAGTTTATATACACTTTTAAAAACTATTGTAGAATGATAATAAACCACTGCATTTACTTATTTTACTCCATAGATTTTCAATGTATTTAATCTGTATTAAATATATTGAGTTTCTATTTTTTTTGGCACTAACAAACCTACAAATTTTTTCTTCTTTTCATTTTGGCATTCTACTCCAGTACCACAGAAACGAAAGCCTCTTCAAAAGAAGAGTGTAAAGAAAATCATTTCAGTCATATGCCACAACTAAACAAAACAGTTTTTAGTTTAGATTTGAACATTGCCAGAGTAGCGGCCTGTCTCACATCCTCAGGAAGACTGTTCCAGATTTTAGCTACATAAAACTGAAACACAGATTCTCCCATGTTTAGTCCAGACTCTGGGCACCAGCAGGAGGCCGGTCCCTGAGGTCCTCAGAGTCCGAGATGGTTCATATGGCACTAACATGTACTTTGGTAGCTAGGCCATGGAGAGACTTGATATACAAGCAGAGGCTGCTTTGAAGTCTATTCTCTGAGCCACAGGGAGCCAGTGCAGAGACCTGAGCATAGGACTAATGTGATCGTACTTCCTGGTTCTAGTCAGGACCCGAGCAGCAGCGTTCTGGATGTACTGCAGCTTGTTGTGAGCAGGCTGTTACAATAGTCTAAACTACTGGAGACAAATGCATGGATAAGTCTCTCCGAGTCTGTTTTAGAAACTATAATAAGAAGTTTATTGGCTCGAGCCATAAAATGGCAAGAGCCATTGTTATTCGCCGGTTTCTTCTTCTTCTTTTTATTGTTATTATGGTGATTATTGGTGCACGGTGGCAGAGCGGTTAGAGCTTTCTCGCCTCCCAAGAAGGAAATCATGGGTTCGATTCCTGGGCGAAACATTACATCACATGTGAGAGTGAATTGGTTGTTCCTGGGTGTGTCTATGTCTATGTTGTAACGCGTTTAACCCTGCGACGAGTTGGCCACTGTCCAGGGTGTACCCCGCCTAAGGCCCAAAGGCACTGGGATAGGCTCCAGTCACCTGCGACCCCTAACGGGAACAAGCGGTAGAAAATGGATGGAAGGTGCGAGATCGTCTGATGTGACTTGACAGCGCCACCTAGACCAAAAATGAGACTAGCCAACTTTAGCCTAGACACATGAAATTCGGAACTGTGATAGAGCTCCCTGTGATAACTAAAACACACTTTTTTTTCTTACCTCCTTAGGTCTCTGCGTGGCATGCTGTTGAAAATGCCTTCATTTCCTGTTTTTTCAATGACATGTCACGGCCGAAGGTATTGACCTACTGAGCTCAAATTGCACTCACTAATGCATTTTTATGGCCTAATTGTAAATAAATAATACCCATAAAACCAACTTTTTCTATAGCACCCCCTACCCATTATTTGAAAAGTCAACATTGTCTGATTTGTCTGAAATTCATGGGTTATATTCTCCTCAGGACCCCATGAAAAATAGTGCATTACAGCTATTTTTTACTATTGGCCAGCAGGGGCGCAATTAATGCTCACAAACACATACAAATAATTCTGGAGCAAACACGCTTCATTTGATTGGGTGGAAATTTTAACCATTTGTACACCTCCCAACACTAATGACAGTAACATGTCAACCATTATGATTGGTGCTCGAGCGCCACCTACAGAAATGCATAAACATTACTTTGACTGTTATTATGACTGTATGTATGTATGTTTTTGTTCGTAAATTGTGTGTCAGTGTGCTCTTACACCCGTGAAGAGCTCTTATCCATCCGAACCACAACTCCTACGGATCTAGTTCCAGTTTTTTTTAGGTTCTGCTGCAGAATTAGCTCTTCTTTTGGCTAAAAGAGTGAGAAGCCACAGACGAGGAAAACGTGCGGGGGGCCTCGCCTTTACCTGGGATTTTCCTCTCCAACGTTCACTCACTCTGCAACAAAATGGATGAACTGGTGCTGCTGATGAGACGAAACAGAGACTTTTCTTCATCTCTTGTCTTGTGCTTCACAGAGACATGGCTCAGTGAGTTGGTCTCGGACTGCGCCGTACAGATCCAGGGCTTCGAGCTTCTTCGTGCGGATAGACAAAGGGATCTCTCAGGGTGAAAAACATGCAGCGGAGGAGTCTGTTTCTACATCAACAACGCCTGTGACTGTGATCTCCAAGCACTGCTCTCTCCTGATATCTGAAATAACTTTTCATTAACTGCAAACCATTCTACTCGCCATGTAACTTCTTCGTTTCATTCAGTCTGGCTGTTATTTACATTCCACCGAGCGCAAGCTTGATCGTGGCACAATGCGCGCTCACAGACCAGATTCTGAGTGTGGAGCGGACCTTCCCGGACTCTTTGTATATTATCCTGGGTGATTTTAAGGGGAATATCAGCCACGACAGTTTATTAAAGTTCCGACCAGAGAGCAGAGCACGTTGGATCACTGTTACACAACAGTCAGTAACGCCTTCCGCGCCGTGGCTCGCACTGCTCTCGGCTTTTCAGATCACGCCATGGTCCACCTGATCCCCACGAAGAGGCTGAAGCTCTCCAAACCTGCAGTGAGGAAATCTAAGAAGTGGACCAATGAGGCAGTGGAGGTGCATGTTTGGACATTACAGACTGGAAGGTTTTCAGAGCTGCCACAGATGGATGAGTACACGGACACTGTGACGTCATACATTTGATTCTGTGAGGACAGCATTATATCAACACAAACCAAAGTCACTTTCAATAATGACAAACCCTGTTTCACACCAAAACTGAGGCAGTTAAGGCAGCAGAAGGAGGCAGCGCACAGGGCTGGTGACAGGGGGCGCTACAAAAATGTGAAGTATGGATTTAGCAAAGAGATTTCTCGAGCTAGATCATAGTACAATGCGTGTCTGAAGCAGCAGTTCTCTGACAACAACCCCGCCTCCATGAGGAGAGGGCTCCGGCTTCTCACCAATCATAAGCCCCGAGCCCCCCCTGCTGCAGACAACCAAAAACTGGCTGAGCACCTTGACACCTTCTACTCCAGGTTTGATGTGACCACCCCCTCCCCCATGGTGTCCACCTCTGCCAACCCAACCCTGGTCCCCCCCACCACTCTCACAGGATGTAAACTGACTATTTCGGAAATCCAATTGAATCCCGAAAAGCTGCTGGACCAGACGCTGTTTCACCCGACACTGTGCAGGAGAGCTGTCCCCCGTCTTCACAGACATTTTTAACACCTCCCTGGAGTCATGCCACGTCCCAGCCTGCTTCAAGTCTCCATCATTGTTCCTGTCCCCAAGAAGCCTCGGATCACTGGACTTAATGACTACAGGCCTGTGACGCTGACGTCTGTAGTCATGAAGTCATTTGAGCGCCTGGTCTTGCCCCACCTCAAGTCCTTCACCTCCTCCCTGCTGGACCCCCTGCATTTCGCCTACAGAGCCAACAGGTCTTTAGACGACACCAATCAACCTGGCACTCCACTTCATCTTGCAGCATCTGGACTCCCCGGGAAATCTACGCCAGGATCCCGTTTGTGGACTTCAGCTCTGCATTCAACACCATCCTCCCTGCTCTGCTCCAGGACAAGCTCTCCCAGCTCAACATGCCTGACTCCACCTGCAGGTGGATCACTGACTTGCCTGACGATCGGAGGCATGCGTGCGGCTGGGGAAGAATGTCTCAGACACTCGGACTATCAGCACAGGAGCTCCACAGGGCTGTGTACTTCTTCCTCTGCTCTTCTCCCTGTACACAAACTGTGCACCTCCCAACACACTCCGTAAAACTCATCAAGTTTGCGGACGACACCACCCTCATCGGCTCATCTCGGACGGGGATGAGTCCTATCTACAGGAGGGAGGTGGACCGGCTGGTGTCCTGGTTGCAGCGGTAAGAACCTGGAGGTTCAATGCCCTGAAGACAGTGGAGATGATCATGGACTTCAGGAAAAGCCACAGCCGCCCCAGCCCCCCCTCATCATGACAGACTCCCCCATCATCACCACGTGGACTCCTTCCGCTTCCTCTGCACCACCATCACCCATGACCTCAAGTGGGAGCCCACCATCAGCTCCCTCATCAAGAAGGCCCTAGCAGAGGATGTACTTTCCTGCGGCAGCTGAGGAAAGCCAAGCTGCAAGTGCAGATGATGGGGGCAGTTGTACACGGCCATCATTGAGTCCATCCTCACCTCCTCCATCACCGTGTGGTACGCTGGAGCCACAGCCAGGGACAAACAGAGACTACAGCGCATCGTGCGTTCTGCTGAGAAGGTGATCGGCTTCAGACTTCCATCTCTGCAGGACATCTCCAGGGCTCTGGGACGAGCAGGTCGAGCACGGACCCTTCTCACCCACATGGTCTGTTTGAACCACTCCCCTCAGCAGGAGGCTACGTTGGACCAAACTCCCGCCACAAGAATAGTTTCTTTCCCTCTGCTGTTGGACTCATGAACACTTCTAAAACACCTGTCACTTTAACTACAATTCAATAAATCACTCACTTTACACTTTTGCACTCACATCTGTAAATGTAACTGTAAATTCTTGTGTACATAGTAAGCCCATTTTTATTTTATACTATAGTCATTTTAAATTGTTTTTTAATGCATGCCCTTATTGATTTCATATATGTTGTTTTTATTATTGATCAGTGTTTTATGTTGCACCTTAATGCCAAAACAAGTTCCTATGTTTGTGAATTTTGTTCATTGAGAATGGCAATAAACCTTTTCTGATTTTGATTAGTGACATTTTGCCAAGCATTCTTTGATGTGCACTTGATCTTAAAAGTCCATCAGACCTATGACCTATGGTAGAGATCAATGAGACGTGTAAAATATATCATTGGAGTATTGCCCTATGACAGACAGGAAGTTGGACATTTTGAATCAAAATGCCGCCATCACTTTGACATTTTATTTTCAAAAAAGTACTTGTCCTAGGTTTTTTGTCTGATTGAGTTCAAATCAACTCTTTCCACATCTTCCACATCTACGGGGGCCAGTCCGTGAAGCGCTTTAAATAACATTTTAAAATCAACTCTAAAGAGAATAGGGACCCAGTGCCGTGAGCAAAAAATAGGTGTAATATGTTCTCTACGACGAGTGCCAGTTAAAAGACGTGCTGCAGAATTTTGGACTAACTGCAAGTGTGACAGGTTAGCTTGGCTGATACCAGTGTCCAGTGCATAACAGAAGTCAAGGAGTGTAGAGATAAAACCATGGATCACCCGCTCCAGATCGCTAAAAGAGAAAATAGATTTGAGTCTAGATAAAAGCCTGAGAGATTTAACCACACCATTTATCTGCTTGTCAAGCTTAAAATCTCCATCTCCATCTCCATTCTCAATGATGTTGCACTCGGCTCCTGGACGGTGGTAAGGCGGGGGGAAAGGCGTGTCGGGATGGTCAGCTTTCGATGGAGGACGCGCGGGAAGGCGGTCGCGCGGGTGGTGAGAGCCACCATCGCTGCTTGCGGCTTTAATTCATTATTATGCTTCCTACTGTCATGGATGGATGTGAACAAATGCAAGATTGAGACATTTTTACTGACAACTACCACAAGGGGCATACTTTATAAAAACATATCCATTCTTTATATATATATTACATTAAAGACAGTCACAATATCAAACTTGAGTGTTGAGATTATTGGAAGAAAAAACAACACAATTTAACGATTATTCTCAATTACTGAGACGTGACCAAACAGTGAAATCTTAATTTTTCTTTCATTTCCGTTGTTTAACACGTTACTATTCCTCAAGCTTTACAAAATTGAACTATCTGAATGACAAAAACAGCTGGATAAAAACCTTTATATTTAAAAAGATTAAGATTATTATGTATTAGTTCTATCGATTACATTGTGACCAAAAAACTCATGATTATCGATTAACCCAATAATCTTGACATCCCTTTAATATGTATCCCTAAAATGTACAGAAATGATTGTCTGTAAATATTTAACCTCTGAACCGAAAGATCCCTGGTTTGAGTTCATGTCTGGACACTGCTTCTCCCTCACTCAGGATCTGTACTAAAACTGGACACTAAAGTCCAAACGCTTTTCTTTTGACGCCTCTTAAATTCCGTGTTCGCTTCAGACGTGTTGTTGGCCCAAGTTAATCTTTTTCACATCTAGCCTGAAGCTACCTGACCACCCTGAACAAGCAAAGGCGTGTGCTGCCCCTCGCACACAGGATCAGGCCCCCTTTTGGTTTGTAATGGGCCCATATCCACACCCATGGCGTTAACGAGAGCTGTAAAGCCCTCAGACACAGATGTGCTGCTTTTACCACAAGCGCTCATTCTCTAAACAGTAAATACAGGAATCAGACATCGTTTGGGTCCAATTTGTTCCATTTGTTCGAAGGCCGAGTTTGCTGACATGATTTGTGCTTTTGATAAAGAGTAAAAGGAAATGTGTGCGTGCTTTTAGGTTGTGGTCAAGCAAGCGCTCTGAAAACATTCAGTGATGAAAATATTCATAGAGTAACTTTCTTTCATGTCAGACTAGTATTTTGCATCAATCACAGATATAAAATGACCAGTTATGGTATTTGCAAAAAATAGAAACCTGTAAATATAAACATTGTTATTCAATGGTTATATTTTAGTAAGGCACAAAAGTTCAGTTCAATTATATTCAATTTATTTTTGTAACGCAAGTGAAGACTACAACTGAAGCTTTCTCTACAAGAACGCACAAATATATAAATCCAAGAGGTCACATATAGTTGGTAGAAATCAGTGGTGAAAGTACTCCATTTTGAGTATGAATTTAAGTAAACATACATTTACAGGAGCAAAAAAAAAAAAGATGTGTGTATTTTTGTGTGCTATAAACTGGGGTTTGAACTCAAAATCTTATGAGAGAATGTCACCCTGAACATGTTAAAATAATCACTCGAATTACATGAGAAGTGCACTTACTGCACTTTATAGTAACTCCCCATATTCCTGCCTTGATAAAGCATATACAAAGACATAATTCATAGTGAATAAAGAGTTTATTAGCTTAAGAACTAATACTCGGACCCAGGGATGTCCAAACGTTTATAAGTGGAGGACCAACGACATGACAATCAAGTAAATCATTCAAACTGTTGCATTTGATGTAGTTTTGATGAGTCACCACAGCTTTAATTATGCTTGGAACATATATTTGATGCGTGAAAAACATCCAAATATTTGTTATTTAGTTTAAAATGTACAGCTTTTCTGGGCGAATTTAGCAGGAAGCCTGAGGGCCAACAAAATTCGACTCCTGGGCCATAGTTTGGACACCCTTGCTCTAACCCCAATTCCATGCCGTACCCTTGATTAAGTAGTTACTAAGCCTGAATCGGTAAAAGTAAAACGTATCCTGACCTAAAAATGTTACTTAAGAACAGTACTTTTACCTTTGTACTTTGTTACTGTTTCCACCACGAATAAAGATAATAATTGTTAAAAAAAATCATACATGCATGTTGCGCCACACAGACGACTGGCCCAGTAGTCAGGCACATATACACTCAAGTGGGACTTTTCAGAGGGAATGGATTAAAAGGAGGATGAAGAGGAAGGAAAACAGGCCCTAACAAGAGGAGAGAGTCAGAGAGTCTCCATGTCCATCTGTGTCTGCCACGTCCACACCAGACAGAGCAGAGGTGGCCAACAAAGAGCTCCTTTTGTGTTCTGAAACATCTGAAGCATCTGCGCTCACTTACTTAAAAGGTGCACTGTGTAACTTTATCGGTGGAGTTAGTGTTTTTCCTAGAATGTTCTACTGTATGACACAGTGACAACTAGGTGACTCTATCAGGGCATGATGCAGGTCAGATCTGTGGCGAGGCGAGCCCATGGTGTTTCAGTTTCATAGTGAACATGACACAGGTTAAGGTTTTTCAAATCAATACGTTTTGACAATTTAAACAACAATTAAACAAAATAATAGATATTATTCATCACGTCATAGCTATTGTGCAATTTAAATGGATTTTGGCCCTTGTTTACAGTCTGGTTGCTAGGTAACAGCTATGTCACATCTACTGCTCTACGTAGGAATTACAGCTCTCACCAAAAGTGACTCGGAACGATTGGAAACATTTTAGTGAAACACTGAACATAATTAACACTGAACATAATTATGTTCAGTGTTTCAGTGAAATGTGTAGTTTAACCGGTCATGTGCACTTTAAGCTTAACTGAACTTAGAGGTTAGTTTTTTTCTTCAGAGCAAGCATCAGAGATCATGACTTTTCATCACTGACTTCACAAAACATCAGGCCAATTGTGAGATTAGGTTACAAATTTCAAGCAAATTCATCATGATATTGTTGGAAGTAAAAATAGCACTTGTAAATTAGTATAAGGAATTTATCTTATCTGATTGGATTCAGAAAGTGTAGTCCTCAGTAGTGTAATTATGTGAACACACTTACACCATCATTCAGCAAAACTCCTTCAAATTTGATGTAAATCTTCAGGGAATTCAGAGATGTTCACACCTTAAATCAGAGTTCTCCATCTGATTTAGAGTTCAGAGATTATCCTTTGGCTCCACCATGTGTCCAAATGTAGTACTGCACACAGAAAAGCTTACATCTTAGGGCTGCTTTTGTCATTTCCTGGCGCGGAGACTTCAGGGCGAGCGGAGACTTCAGTTTAGCGGGAGAGGGAGCGGAGACTTCAGTTAGGGGAGCGGAGACTTCAGTTAGGGGAGGGAGACTTCATTTAGGGGCGGAGACTTCGGTTATAGGGGGAGGAGATCTTCAGTTAGGGGAGAGGAGATCTTCGAATCAGTTAGGGGAGAGGAGACTTCAGTTAGGTTAGGGGAGAGGAGACTTCACTTCGGAGAGGAGACTTCAGTAGAGAGGAGAGGGAGAGGAGACTTCAGTTAGGGGAGAGGAGACTTCAGTTAGGGGAGAGGGGAGAGGAGACTTCAGTTAGGGGAGAGGAGACTTCAGTTAGGGGCGAGGAGACTTCAGTTAGAGGGCGAGGAGACTTCAGTTAGGGGCGAGGAGACTTATGCTGACACGAGACACGGCTCATGAGCGCCCCTGGTGGACAGTGGCTAGAAAGAACTAACTAACTAATAATCAGATATTAACCAATAATGAAATTAGATATGTAGATTTATTTTACAACACATCTGATTTCTTTCAGGTCATGATTCTTGATTACTCACATTAGATTTTGTGGTTTGTATTTCAGAATTGTTAGATTTGTGTTACATGAAAACATAGTCACTGCTAAAAAAAACCCCCCAAAAAACTAAGCGTTTATCAATTTTTTTTGTAATTTAATGATTTGGATAAGTGGTACTTTAGTAACATAGCCATTTAAACCAACCCACCACGGCAGTGTAGGGTCAAGTTTGGAAATGTTCTTTTCATTGAGAAATTGTCCATAACTGCCTGTTTGGGTTGTTTTGGAGCTCAATCCTAAACTGCTTCAGTCCATGTTCAGCCAACCAACATATGACTTTAACATCCAGAGAAAGGAAAGCTCAATCTATGAAAAAAAGGAAGTCAAAGTACCAGTATACAAGACAGACATAGAATTTATTTCCAATAACCATGCAAAGAATAAGAGATGACACCGCTTGAAACAGATAATATAGAATTTATTTTCAACCAGAAGTAGGAAAATACATAGGTAGGTGTAAAGGAAACAAGCAGATCCTGTAGTTAACAGAAAAATAAAAGAACCAAACTATAGTCCAAAAGGAGTGGAGAGGACGGCTAAGGGTACAACAGAAAAGCATTGTTTACCATTCAATTCTTTTGCAAACAGTATTGATTTGAAAACAGCTGCCTTGATTTCTCGTCTGGGTTAATGGACATTCTACATCATTGTGCAAGTGTTTTGTCATTATTATTCGCTTTTTTGCTGGTATTTAATGAATGGTAAACAATAGTTGGTCCAGTGCATAAAACACAGTGACACAGATCAATATATGTACTCAGCTCGACTACAGATAGACAATCCTGATCATTGAACAACTACCACTAAAAACTGGCAGGGGAGAAGAGATGAGTAAATTTACAAGATGGATGTGACCAAAGTGTTAAAAGGTATCAGGGTGACAGCCAAACTAATCCAGGAAGTTAAGAGTGAAGATGCAGAGTTTAAAAGCGAGCACAATTCGAAAGACAAAAGAGCTACATATTTCAGGTAAAATATTTAAAATCAGAGTGAGTGAGTTGGAATGGTTCAGGGTATTATTGCCAAGTTCTTGGGGAAAATGATGGAATGAGAGCCAAAGTTGAAGAACAAGTATGAGTTTGGAGGTGTTCATGTGAGTCAAGGAAAAGGACAATGCTTTCCTTTCAGCCCTACAGTTCATGAAGACTATGGTTAGTACTGGATGGCCATGTTGGTCGGTGAAATGCACTACAAGCAGCTTTGGTGTGCACCGTGACAGAGCAATGCAGCCCAGGATATCATTGTAAGCCTAATGAGCGAACAATGAAGCGACGCAGGAGTGGAGAGCTAAACAAGTGGCCGCTCGCTGAAGCCTACGAAGCCATAACTCAGCCAAGAATGAGCAGATTTTTGTCAAAGCCAGTGTCACAAACGATGAGGGGGAAGATGGAAGTAGACCTGAAATTATGTAAAAGCAAAATCTGTGACCATCAATAGTAGCTAGCTAGTGTAACAGAGAAACCACTGTGATGCACAAGAACTAGTGAGATGGACTAAGTACTGAAAACCATCACAGGATCAACACAACGGCACCAGTGATCTCTATTCACCTGCAGCCACTACACTACCGGAACCGGCTCATCCGGCCAGTGCCACATCAAAAAATAAAGCTGAAAGATACGACCAAAAAGACTGAATATCCCTGTGCTTAAAGTGTCACCAAACACCAAAGACCAGAGAAGATCCTCCTACGGCATTGCAAGAACAACCATCTACATGTCAAGATTTCTACAGAGGATTTGGTTTGTGATGGGACAACAGTTTATGGAAAATATTGAATTCAAATAAAAACAAAGTAGCAAACATAACACCATCATAGATTTCATGATTTACACATCAACAAACACAATTCAATATCATTTTAGAAAGGAAACATGAGATACATCTTTTATTCACACTTTACAAAAAGCTAGCCTTTAAATCTACTACAATACTAATGCCATTCAGAAGAAAAAAAAAAACTGGACACATTGGTTTCCATTGGAAAAAAATATGTTTAAAAACAAGAAAGTGGGGCAAATAAATGGGTCAAACTTTATCTGAGGGCTAAATTTATACCTCCTATTTACTTGCTTCCCACTTGCTTTAAAATGTTTTCAGATTACATGAAGAGAACCTTTAATGGTGGACCAGGGCGGCTCAGCTGGGCCCAAGTGCTCAGTTTGTGGTCCATGTTAAAACATGGCTGCCTGAATAAGACGAGTGAGGTTCTCTCACAGCTTTGAGATGTGACAGTGTATTCAGAGCAGCAGCTGAGGTCACTTCCCCTTTTCTCTTGTGTCTCTAAAAGCAGAGTGGGCCTTTCACCTTCAGCAGGACAAAGGTAGGGTCCACAAATGGCACTATAACTGCAGTGACGGGTAAAGGAGCTGTACACAGGGGGATTAAAAGACACAGCTTAAATCTGTTGGTGGAGGTTAGTCTGAGGTCAGAGGTTACAGGTGGACAGGGCAGGGGGTCTGGACATAAAGCTGTGCTGATGCTAAACAGGTGCTAACTCAGACAGTGGATTCAGATAAGACAACCTCTGTCGTGTTCCAACAGGGCGATGAGAGCGGGGAAAAGGGGAAAGCATACCTGATTACTATTGAGCTTAATGAGGAGGAGGTGATTATACACATCATCATGACATTGTCATAGCTCATAAAAAAAGAACTTAAACAAAAAGGACATAAAATCTTCAAATGTGTCAACAGTATTTAAAAATAAAAGGAGAAAAGGTTGTTCAGGCGTTCATCGAGTGTAAATAGTGCAAGACAACAACTGCTACAGTGAGGCACGATGTTGGTTTGTACAAGTGAGATTTGAGAACAGATGTGGAATCACTGTGGGCCGCTTTTAGTCGGGTGTGTCCAAATCTGATGGCAGCAGCGTGGATCAATGGCTTTGTTAATGGGCAAAAAGCAACAGGCAAACTTGACTGTATTTACAATCGCAGCGATGTGCCAAAAACAAGATGAGCAGAGAAGGGCGAAATAAAATAAAATACATTGATTACAGTTAATCTCTGGGGAGTGCAAAGTAGTGACAGCGAACGCCTCGAACAACCTTTTCTTACGTCTTTTGTACAAGCTGGTAATATCAATTCATCTTAACATTAACTGGATACAAATTTAGCCATAGTTTACAATACAATCTTTTTTCAAATCTGATCATAATTTACTCTTAGTACAAAAAACGCCAGAAAACAGGTCTTTTGTGGTTCATATACAATCATGTAAAGACTGAGTCGAGATTTCTATTCTGTACAAATACTTGTGAAAAACCACTGCTTTTGTGTATGATTTTATGGCTGGGGAAAGTCACTACTGGCCTTGGAGACAGTGCTACAAATCTGTCTATGAATTAGCTGTGTGTTAGCATGTATGTTAGTCTGTGTACGTTAGCATGTGGGAGTGAGAGGAATGCTGGTTTTAATCCTGTGTCTCTGCCATTAGTTGCTCTCCTAAAAATCATTCAAATAAAAAAAGGAAAGATTAGTGGGAAAAAGTGCCCCTCCAATCTCTCTCTCTTCTGCCTAGTTCCCCCGCCTAAAGGTGATCGTTTTGTAAGCTCCTAACACTAGACTAGCCTTGTGTTCACTACGAAAGGGGGCTAAACAGTCTGCAAACAGGACGGTAGCTGCACTCGTTGCCTCACATCCTCCCTGAAGCTCAACACTACAAGGGAAATTGAACAGTTGTAAATTCTTGTAGCACCAAAGGAGACCGAAGCACCGCAGAATGACAGGAGGAAACGAACGGGCGAAGCTGCTCTAAAGCGCCCACATCAGAGACCCAGAGCTCGGTGGGCGTCTTACAGGACCCTGCGAGCACTGATCAGAGGTCTGAAACTGGTGTGTGCAGTCTTTGCTGGTTTGAGTAGCAGCTCGCTTTTCGGTGCCAATAAAGCCTTGGTTTCTCTTGCACTAAACAGACTGTGTGTGACAAACTAAATGAGCTACCGTCTGCTTAAGTTAAAAAGATAGCAACAAATAATGTGGCGGATTTGATAAAAAAGGGGGTTTGCAACACAAAATTTGATATAAACACTGACTGAATTGAGCAGTTAAAAATAAAAACAGGAGAAAGGATAAAGAAAAATATAGAATATCTATAACATTATAGGAAATCCCTGTCGGCCAGACCTCACTGAACGTTTATTTTACAGGTTGTGTTTTGTCTTCCCGCCGTGCCGTGGGGGAGAGCTGGTAGTGGGAGGGAGAAGATTAAAAACAGAGCGGCTGTGGTGGCGGCTCCCTCTGGTGGTGTGGCAGGGACTCACTACCTGCGCGCTGGCAGGTGCAGCCCATTGACCTGTGGCGGCGTGTTGGGCAGGAGCAGCTCCAGCTGGGCGAAAAGGGAGAAGTGGTCAGAGGGGATGTGGGGGTGCGGGCACCCGGTCACATTGTTCTCAACCAGCCAGTGGGGGTCCAGGGGGCCCAGGATCCCCAGCACGTTCAGGTGAGGCTTGGAGTAGAAAATGTAGTCGATCACACCCTGAGGACCACAAGTGCAAAGGGTCAAGGGTCATATTTTTATTTCTTACCTCCATCTGGCACTCAAAGCTCTTCAGATCATCACAAAACCACTCTCTCACTCACACACACACAAAGTGTCAGCTTGTGGCGCTCATGGCAGAGTGGATAGCACATATGCCTGCAGTGTAGGGCCTGCCGCAGAGTTGCGAGTTTGAATCCCACCCTCAACAATTTGCTGCATGTCATTCCCCAGTCTCATTCCCATTTCACGCTGCGCTGTCCTGTCAAATAAACCCTTAAAAAACCCTTTTAAAAAAGGTGTCAGCTCAACAGGCGTTTTCACACATAAGTACCACCAAAGAAAGGTTTTGTCTTTCAGATCTGGTTGTACTCGGCAGAATACTACCAGATCTAAACTGGGTCATTAACCAGAATATTCCAGGTCTTGAGTAGGGATACACAAAGGCCACAGTAAAGAAATTACTCAAAGAGCAGCAAGAATATGACTGTCCACCAATTTGAGAAACACCACTAAAACAGCGGCTGAAAGTGGGTTTAACGGACTATATAATAAGCCTCTGTAAAGTGAGCGCTGTGTTTGCATTTTGGCGCGCTAGAGAATTATTAAACCCTGCCGTCCTTTTGCAGACAGAAAGATAAAACCCACCTGTTAGCAAATAGCTGCAGTAAGTCTTGTTTACCTTCTCTGTCACTTTTTATTTTGTATAATAAAATTTAGGAATGACTAAAACATGAACTTTTAAAAGACTATGACCGCTTTTGGCTTTACGTGTCAGAATTAAAGACTCTTGTAATTCGCACACCACGCATCGTAGAAAACAACCCATTTAGACACTTTTACTTAAATCAGAGTAGAGCTCTGTGTGTGCGTTTTTAAAATCAGGGAGGAGGATACAGAGCAATGTAAATGTACAACCTATCATAAACGCCCCTATGAGACATTATTATAGACTGATTTACTCCAAGTTTATTTAGCAAATTGATTTTTTCCGCCTAAACAAAAGACGTGACTCAAATCGTGACGAAACGGTATCGTCCGGTCCCTACTGTGGACATTTTCTTTTGCCTACACCAGACTCCCTTTGCGCTGTAAACCTGCACTGATCAGCACAAACTACCGGCTTCATGAGTTCTTCACACATCCCGGCTTTGGAAGCGGCAGGACAGATCGACTCACTCACTGAGGCCTCCAGACTAACTGGCCTCGAACAAAAGCTCAAGAGTACAGTTCTAAAGTTACAGTTCTTTCAGGACGTACCTTAAAATCGAAGGTGTAGTTTGTGTAAGGCATCAGGCCGTTCTCGTAGGCGCTCTTTAGC
This sequence comes from Chaenogobius annularis, assembly GCA_015082035.1. NCBI lineage: Eukaryota > Metazoa > Chordata > Actinopteri > Gobiiformes > Gobiidae > Chaenogobius > Chaenogobius annularis. The sequence goes on along the minus strand of BJKM01000183.1, from coordinate 159,640 downwards.
TTGAAGCCGTGGGTGATCCTGCCGTTGGACGTGCTGTTCTTGCCGTTGCAGTTAAATTTGGTCAAACTGTCGCTGTAACGCAGCTCCTTGAAGTCTTTGTGAGTGCAGTCCACTCCACCAGAGCTCAGGTACTCCACCACACCTGAGGAACAAGTCAAAGAAATACATATGGTCATTCAGGGCACTTTAGGAGAGCTCCCTTTAAAGTGCGCATAATAAGCGTAGTCATTTCCATGTGTGAGCTGCAGGGACAGAACAGACCTGTCCCATGGGCTGATATTTGTACATTTCACTAGCAAATCTCAACTCCACCACTGACAGTAAAGATTAGGATAGTTATGATCTTTGAACAGATTATCATCTTGCCTTTGGAGTTTGCATTTGTTTACATTAGCAAAAAGTTTTTGTCACACATTTGTCACATGTTTAACAGAGCCCAGCTCCAGCGCTGCAAGGACGACTTACCAGAGTCTGGGAGGGAGTTGAGGTCAGCGCACAGCACCAGGGGAATGGCATTGGTTTCTCCAGAGACAGACGATAACTTGAGGCTGCGCGTAGCCTTGTCCACGATGTTCTTCACCTCCGACAAGAACATCATAGTCTGGACCAGTTTGACATCCGAATACTCTGGGTCCCAGTGCATGTGAGCGTTGGCCACCAGGAGCAGCTGCTTCTCCATGCCGTGGAGGGATTTTCCGGCTTGAATAAAAAACATAACATACTTTTAGTTTGTTTTTCACAATGTTTTATAGCAGCGTAAGATTGCGCAAACTTACAGGAGACCTCCATCATCTCTTTGCGTACTTCGAGCAGCACAGCCACCCCGATGTTGTCCTTTGTCATGACTCTGTTGAGCATGGCCTCTGAGCCCTCAGAGTTGGCCATTGCCAGCTGGTTGAACTCCACCGTGTGTTTCTGCACTGCACTGAACCTGAGCAAAACAGCCACCAGCTGGAATTACAACTTTCAAAAACAAAGGAGTTTGACATGGTTTATCGTCAGCAGGGCGAGGATTAGGGATCTCAATTTGCAATTTTTCTTTTCAAACCCAAAATAAAATGGCTTTCAGAATTGATTTACTGAACATTAACAAAACAGATATATAATAAATGCCATATAACACCAAAACTAGCCAGATTTATTCCATCACAGACACAGACCTCTGCTCCAAACCACACATTTTTACTGATCAACTAATAGCTGTGGACCTCTTTACTAAAAAGACCAAAGCATATCATTGGCGATTACAGATGACAGGATCTCATTCTCCAATAACATTTGATGAATTGCCCAGCCTTAAATGTCAGTACATGGAATTATGAATTATAAATCACACAAACAAATACCATTTCTTTCCATGTTTAGTAAATGTTATTCAAATCTGTCGTTAAATCGTTTCTCTTGTGCCAAATAAAAGATTTTCATTAGTGCATGAATAAGCCAAGTTTACACAGTACTTGATCACATAGATAAGACTTATAATAATTCAACATAACATAACAGTACTTCTTTATCAGAACTAGTTTAAGACCACAGAGTTCAAAATGATTCAAATATTCAAATTATACTGTGTAGATATTTTTTTCGTATCGATACTTCTTCAAATGAGTATCTACTTTTAGTATATGATACTTTTGACAAGTCTTTTTTTCTTTTCTTTAGACTGATGAGAAAGTAGAAATGCTAGTCTACATAGAGACTAGTTTCGGGTGATGTTACAATATTTAGCATATAAACTGTATAAATATATATTTTGAGTATGTCATTAGCTTTAATCAGGAACATCGCCCAGTCGTCGTAGTAATAAACACAGCTACAATGTTAAAACTGTGGTATTCAAGTCACTGTGAGCGGTGCTGATCAATGAGGAGTTTGTGTGGAACATATCTGGACATACTTTTCCGTCTTGTAGAAAATGGCGCAGCCGTCCACATGCTTCCGGTCTGACTCAGACATCGTCCTGGCTCGAGACTTTGGACTGAAGAAGCCATCGTAACCCTGCTCTTTCAGCTCGGGCAAAAAGAAGTTGTAGTACTGCTCGGTCTCCACTTCCTGTAAGGCGGAGTCAGTCAGAAAGCGCTCCAAACACTCGAGTCATCTTTTGAATAGTCAGTAAGAATTTCTATGGTGCCATTTTAAGCATATTAAAATGGGGCAATAAAACAGTTTTCATAGATGGCAAATTTAACATGGGTTTTTGCACCAAGTAGTCGACTAATGAGGTAAAGAACAACTAAAGTGCATATGACAGACTCCCATTCTCATGTCTTTTAATTATAACTTAGCTGGATGGGATAGAACCTGTGGTAAATATCATAAGAGCTGAGCTCTAAAGTCATCAAAAACTGACAGTCAAACAGTGACAAAAAATTACTCAAAACAGTTCAATCATTTAACAAAAATAAAAAAGTGTTAACCAAGGATTATTATTTGTGAAATCATAATTTGTATGTACTTTATATGGCTTGTGTTCCTTGTTTACAATATGGTTTCTAGGTAACAGTTGTGACATTGATGGGGGCAATTTCACATCTGCTGCTCATGTCCAAATAGGAAGTAACATTAAACACATCACTCGGCTGGCCAGGGAATGCCTCCCGGAGGAGTTGGAGGAAGTGTCCGGGGATAAGGAAGTGTCCAGGGATAAGGAAGTGTCCAGGGATAAGGAAGTGTCCAGGGATAAGGAAGTGTCCAGGGATAAGGAAGTCTGGGAGTCCCTGCTTAGACTGCTGCCCCCGCGACCCGGCCACGGATAAAGCGGAAGAAGATAGATGGACATCACCAAAATGTTCAAACTGGGTAAAAATAGGCAAATTGGAACTATGTTCACTACATTTTAGTGAAATGTCAAACCTGTCATATCGACTTTAAAGCGGTTCAACATTTATGTTGTGAATGCTACCAAAGACCATCTCTGCAGTGTGAATCCCCACATGTATCACAACTGATTATTACAATTGTAAAGGGAAATGACTGAATGAATGAAGCTTTGTGAGAAACTGTGAAAAAGACCTTGAGATATTGCTATCACGTTACCCGAACGCGTGGGCCGCGTCCAGTCCTTCACAATCTCCTCAAATACCACCGGATTGCGGTACGAACCCTCTATTTTTGCCAGAATTGATTTGTCACCCCGTGTATTGATTAGTTCACAAACTTCTTCCACTGACAGTTTTTGGCTTTTTAGTCTGCCATTTCTCTCCACTTTGACTCAAAATTGTGACGTTTATCCCGGAAATGTTGCCTATTTATGACGTTCATATCGGATTTGGGGACATGAGCGTTCAGATTGAAGTCGCATTGTAAAAGTGCGGATACATATCGGATTTATTTCCACATAAAGTGGCCTGGGTCAGATTTGAAAAAATGGTGTGCGAGCTGTTCACACTGCCCTTAAAAAATAATAATAATAATAATTAAAAAAAAAAAAAAAAAAAAAACAGGATACAGGTCACATATGGGCAAAAAAAAATAAATCAATTGGCATTGACTTGCAGTGTGAACGTAGCCTTAGAGTCTGGTACAGACTGTCCAGTATAAACCGGTTTAATAGTTTCTCCTCCTTGCCCAAACTTTCCCGTTGATGTGAAGACTACAGTGGGGCCAATAAGTATTTGGCAACTTAAAAATTTGCAAGTTCACCCATTTAAAAAGAGGTTTGTAATTTTCATCATCAGTACACATCAAGTGTAGGGAAATCACACTGCATGATTTTTAAAACAATTTATTTGTATTGGGCAGCTAAGAAACAAAACAACTCTTCTGTCCCTCACAGACCAGTCACTTGCTCTTTAAGAAGTTATTCCGACCTCCACTCATTAACAGTATGAAGGTGACCTGTTTGAACTGATTAGACGCATAAGAGACCCCCGCACACACCTTCAAACTGTCAGACTCCAGCCTTCACCATGACCAAGACCAGAGAGCTTCCCAAAGACACCAGAGATAAAACTGTACAACTGCACAAAGCAGGGATGAGTCAAACTGCAATTGGTAAACAACTTTGTGAGAAAAGATCAACAGTTGGAAACATTAGAAAATGGAGAAGTATGACAAAACTGACAATCTTCCTCGGAGTGGGAGATGGCTCCATGCAAGATCTCACCTCGTGGGGTTCAAATGATCCTGAGAACAGTTAGGAATCAGCCCAGAACTACACTGGTCTATGATTTGAAGACAGCTGGGACCACCATCACAAGATGACAATAAGTAACACACTACGTCGTCATGAGGCAAAATCCTGCCTTGCCTGAAAGGTTCCCATACTACACCAAAATCATAAAAAAGGCCTGTCTGAAATTTGCTAAAGAACATCTGACGATCCAGAGGAGGATTGGGAGAATGTGATGTGGTCAGATGAGACCAAATGAATGAACCTCCTTCCGGTCAGAGAATTAAAGATGAAAGGTTGGCTGGGTCTTCCAGCATGATAACGATCCAAAGCACATGGCCAGGAAAACCAAGGAGTGGCTCAGTGAAAAGCATATCAAGGTTCTGGAGTGGCCTAGCCAGTCTCCAGAACTATACCCAATTGAAAACATGTGGAGGGAGTTGAAACTTTGTGTTGCCAAGCGACAGCTCTAGAGAAGATCTGTGCAGAGTGGGCCAAAATACCAATTTAAGTGTGTGTAGACCCAGTCAAGAACTACAGGAACCGTTTGACCTCTGTCATTGCCAACCAAAGCTACATTACAAAGTATTAAAAGTAACTTTTGCTTGCTGCCCAATACTTATCGGCCACCCATTTTCACCAATCAATTGTTTAAAAATCATGCAATGTGATTTCCTGGATTTAATTATTTTATTTTTTTTACATTCCGTCTCTCACGCTTGACTTGTACCTATGATGAAAATTACAAACCTCATCTTTTTAAATGGGTGAACTTGCACATTTTAAAGTTGCCCAATACTTATTGGCCCCACTGTATGTATAAACACTGTAATGAGCACAGACCCTTTTTGAAAAGATTGTAACTCTGCACCTGATGGATTTATGTCTCCCCTCTTTGCGGATTATTATTTTTTTCCCTTTCTGACTTTTAAATTTGGGTGAAGTGGGTATCTATTCGTGGCTCAATTTCAAAGGAGTTCAAATAGTTTTCAGTCAGAATACAGTATGTCCGCTACAAGCTTGTGTGTGGAGGAGTTTAACTGTAGTCTCAATAATCTGTTGTCACTGCGACACAATAAATTAGCTTTAAAGGGGAAATGTGCGATAGTCCAGCGAGTGTGGGCTTAAGATAAGTGCCCGCGTGTACAACAATAAAAAAAAGATGAAGCAAAGTTTTAATAGCGGAATAATTAATGTTGCCCGATTAGACGGCCACTGTTAGTTAAATGTGTCTAATGCCATGCACATTGGAAATATTTTTTAAGATGTCAGACTAGTCCGAGTCACTACTGGTATTTTTAATCAAATTAATCTGGAGTGTTTTTTTTGTTTATTTTCTATGCATTCTTTTTTTTTGTGTAGGGACATACTAAAACTATGTACAAAAATCACATTTAAAAACATCTGGACATTACATATCTAGCAAATTGCTTTTGGACCTCACCTGCAAACTGATGATGTCTGAATTGCAGCCGAGGATTTCTTGTATGATGGACTTCTTTCTGTATTCCCAGTTTAGAGCCCAAGACGGGCAGTAGCCGTACAGTTGACGAGTGGCGTACTTATCACACAGCACATTGTAGCACATTACTGAAAACAGCGCTAAAGAAAAATAAATTGCAATGTTTAGTTTCATCATAATTTACAAATAACACATTTCCCATCAAGCAAATGCATGTTTTGTTCTAGTCTAACTCACCTGATGGCCGCGTTCGGTCAGGCTCCAGCAGTGAAATCCACGACCGAGCCGGAGGCTGCTCTGTTGGTACTGAAGAGACAGAGGCATCTTTTAGGGATTCAATAATACCTTACATATCATTAAGACCGATCATTTAGAAGGAAAACCAATCAAATTATGTCAGAAACCTGCGTTTACCGTAGAGTTGTTCATCTAATGCCACGTATAAAATGGGTCTAGAGCTTTTAAAAGTTTCTGGGTCTTTTGACATAAGGACACATAAGGACGCTTAAGGACGCTTAAGGACTTCAAGAACTCACTGCGCTTGATCGCTCCTGCCAGATTGTCTAACAAGTAGTTGAGCAGTCTCCGTGTGCCGTCAGGCTCCTGGTAGAGGCTCATAATTTCTTGTGCAAGTGGGTTTCCTAACAAAAGATGTCAGTATCAAACACAAAAAGAATGAAATTATCAAAAACAAAATGTTGTAGGAAAGTCACCTTTCAACCCCAGTGTTTGTAACTGAAATAGTTTTCCCAATTCAAATGGTAGAACCCGCAACTGGTTGTTATTTAAAAGCAGTTCCCTGTCAAAAACACATACAGTCAGAGTAATGCAATTATAAACTCTGGATAAAAATACAAGCAAAGATCCAAATGCTACCTGAGAGAAACCATGTTGCCGAGCTCAGCCGGCAGACTCCTGATCTTATTGGATGAGAGATCCAGGTACACCAGGTTGTGTAGTTTGGCAATGTCTGGCGGGATGCGTGACAAAGAGTTGTCACTGATGTGCAGGGCAGTGAGATGGGTAAGAGACCACAGAGCTGTGCTGAGACTCCTTACACGACCTGCAACAGGTAAGACAGACAACGACAGAGTTAGGATGGCGGTTTGGATCAACAAGCCCTAGTGGTTCTGCTATGGTTCACCATGTGCCAACCTCATCTGCACGTTATGTGGGAGGTGGGTGAAACTTGACAGGGGTCCAGGCCCGTGCAATCATGTTTGTTTATTTAAGTGATGACGGGAAAGGAGCTCATTGGCCATCTATCATTTACAACTAAAACAAACTTTTGTTTTGTGCTTCGCTCATTGATTCTGCATAAAATTATGACGCTTTTCACTTCCCTGTGTTTACCCCCTTGTTTCCTCTAAGCACCCATGTTTGTTTTGATACAACAGACCATGTGTGTCCCTGATTGGCTACTATACCAGTCAAATTTGCCAAACTGGTAAAACTGCTGTCCAGTCTGCACATCTTTGTAAATCAGGGGTGGCCACAATTTTTCAGTGTGCAAGCTACCTTTAGATTTGGCAAAGCCCGAAGATCTATACCACTTTTTTTAATAAAACAGCTACAGAAACACAATATAGGTCTAAAAATATTGTATTATGTATAGATGTGCAATATAAAGCAGGGAAGAGAAAATCTGTTAACTTGACGAGACCCATCAATACAGATTACTATTTTGAAAATAAAATAATAACTAAACTAAATAAGCTTATAATCACCTCATGTGAAGCCCTGTTTGACTATAATATTAGTTATTCTAATAAGACAAGCTCCATGGTCACGCTGAGAGGAGGGGTTGAGACGTCGAGAAAGTCAGCTTTCCTTCGGGTCACGTCAACAAACTGCTCTGTGAAGGACAGAATCAGCGTGAACAGGTCTCCTCCTCGGCCTGACGACCTCTCCTCTCTCGCCTCCCTCATGTGAGCGCTTACATTTCCACTGTTGTCTTGTGCTGTCAGCTCGTGCCACGGTGTGCTCCAGCCGAAACTCACTGAGAAAGCAGACAAAATAGCCCTGGCCTCATCGTTCACTCGCGCACCATATGATACACTCGCTCTGCGCGAGTATATACTGTCTGGAGCGGGCCGGGCCAGGCCGGAGCGGGCCGGGCCAGGCCGGAGCGGGCCGGGCCAGGCCAGAGCGGGCCAGGCGATAGAGGTAAGATCTTAAGCCCGAGCCGGCCCGAAATTTGGGTCGGGTCGGGTCTAAAATGACAATCATTACGTTCGGGTCGGGCCAGGCTTCTCTCTCGCTGACTTCAATAAATATATGTTTATAAAAATGTATACTAAAATGATATGTGGATACTAAACTAAGGAATACGTGTTATCAATAAATAATTTGGTTAAAACAGAAGGGGCTGTAAGGTAATTGTTGTATAACTACTACTAAACAGGAACGCTTTGCGCACGTGACGTGAACGTAATCTCCAGACGTGAATGTAGTCCTATCTATTTTGTTTAGGTATCCCCGATATGGAGCAGCAAGAAGTCAAGGATAAACTTAAGACAGGGGAACTGAGGCGATGCAAAAGTGCCAGACCAGAGGGTTGTTTAAAAAAAATAAAAACACCAACTCGCACATCACTACACCATTGTCAGCACCAGAAGTGATTGTCCTTAACTGGTTAAAAATGTGCATGCCATAATTTTGGCACAATCTTGTGACAACAAACACAACATAGACACAGACAAAAACTCTCACCACTAATTTCCAGCTCAGCCCAATATGACTTCTTCCCGTTGGCTGCTTCCTCGCTGGACATAATTGTGTACATCCGCCTTGGATCCGGCGGGTCATATTTTTCCTTGGGCATTCCTATAACACTAAAGTAAAATCAGTCAGTCAAACAAATCAGCATCTCATAGACTATGCCACATTTAAAACACAACATGATTCTCAAGAAATCCTTACTGAAAGCTGCACATGGATGTTTTCTGGTGGAGGACCCACTGGTCTCATAAAAATTATATTGCTTTGCTGACAGTAATGGTATAAACTTATTTGCCTTTCATACATTTTTAAGTACAGGTGTTTTTATTGCCAAAAAACACTTTGTTTGCTAAATGATATGCCATTTTGCATTAAATTCCAGTCAAAAAAGCATAATCTCCATGGAGACTGGGATGATTGGGACCCTCCACCGTATAACTCATGTAAATAAAAGACCTTTTAAATTTAATGTCAGTCTGCATTATATCAGATTATATTTTTACTACTTCTTGAATGTTTTCCATCACGTTTGATACACTATTAGTTTTATATAAAAAAGGTATAGGCCAGTTGGTGATGAGGTATTACCCATATCTTATAAGAGCATCAGACTCGCATTAAGTCAATAACGTTTAATTGTACCGGGAATTTGCAAACTAAAATAGACGAAAGGCGCTGCTAATTGGTGCAATGCCCCGCTAAACGACAGAGATTACACTTTACATAACACTAACCACACGGCAACATTGTGGGGCTAGGCGTTACAGCCCACTGCCAATGTTACAGTAAATGTTCAAGACAACGCACACCGTAGATATCAAAATGTGGGGCTTCCTGTGCCACGATAACGTTAGCAACAACACATGAAACTGGGCTAACTGATTAGCCTAGCTTAACCTAAATAGCCAGGTTAGTCATCAAAGTAACGCTGTACATAAACATTGCACGAGCCGATTTAATTTCCATATAAAAAGGAAGGTTTACATGAGATTACATCAAGGGCATTTGGCTTTTATTGCAAGTAAAATGAAGAGCAAGCAATTTCTAGAAACTGAAACTGGGGGATTTTGTGCATTTGTTGTTTACATAATAGCGGAACACTAGCATGCGCATTAACAGCTAGCTAGGCCACGAAGTATCAACTCGTTCAGCCGCTGATTGACCTTTCCAACTGGATAAAACAATAATATTTACATTAACACGGAAGACAAATGCACACGAAGCTTCACATGTCGTCTGGAGCCAACAGTGAGCAATTAGCCTAGCTTCTGTTAGCACGTTAGCTCGAAAGATCCGAATAATTCGTTATGATTTCTGTTCAGCTGTGCTTTATTGTAAGATATTGTACCGTTCATAGAAAAGGCGTTAGACGTGCGTTAGAATAAGAGGGAAAATGTTCATATGACGGGAGGAGGATTTCAGTTTTTACCTTCAAGAGCATACCAAACAGCGAGGACGACTGCGTGTTCTCTTTTGTTTTCTAGCTACTTCTCCTCCGTTTCCGCTGCTGTATCATGGCGACTGTCAGGGCTTTTTTCCTCTCTGACGATAACTGCGCTTCTTCCTATTGGCCACAGTGTAGACGGGCCAACCAGCTGTTGAGCCAGGCTAAATACACAATTTAAGTGAAAAAAAATAGCCCCCCCCCAAAAAAAACCCACGTCTGAACCACAAGACATAGAAACGAAATGTGATCACGTTATAAGTAGTGGTGGGTAAGTAACTTTTTGAATTCACAGTTGTTTTGTGTCAATTATTTGGAAATACTAGAATCTGAGCATTGTTTAATGTATTTGGCTGTTCAATAAAGCTAGATAAACACAAAAGTTGCTCTGTACCCAAGTTGTAGTTCTCAAATAGAGTTACTCTTACTTGAAAACTTATTTTGGCTACTCCAGTAGAGCTCTGCAACGTTTTACATTCAGCCAGTCACATTTATTCTTAGTGATAAAATAAATAATGCTATTTTGTGCTTATCTTTTATACCAAAACAAATGAATTTCAACAACAAAAAAGCGCTAAACCATTTAAAAAAAACTTGTTGACAAAATAAAGACATAAAAGACATAATTGTTTTGTGTGAAAGCAATGTATTTTTGAATTACAAAGACAATTTAAAAAATAAATAGGTTCAACAATGAAATAATGGCAAACGCTATATCAAACAGCTTAAAAGTACCAAGTGTTTAACACTGACATACATCCATTAAATGATCCTGCAGGTAGGTGAGTGACTCATCAACATGCAGAGGTAGTGCTTCACCAATGTCCTCCTGTGATCTGGACAGGAAGGCCTCAACTGCTTCACGCACTGCACATTTGGACACCATGTCTTCAGGCTTGTAAATCCATGTGCCAACTTTGATTGTTTGTTCTATCTTTGAGCCATTGAGATATCCTAAATTGAAAAAAATATATAATCTTTTTTAACGATGAGGGAAAGGTAATTTAACCACAGCTTGTTGTAAGTCGAAGGGCAGGCTTACGTTTCATTGCATTGCTGTAGCAGAGCAAAAACATCCAGAGATGATGGATTAATTCTTCCCATCTCCGCCATTTTTCCGTGCCATCCTAAGAACACAAGTAAACAATAGTTCAGTTACGACATACAGTAACAGCCTATTTTTATTTTATACTATAGTCATTTTAAATTGTTTCTTAATGCATGCCCTTTGGATTGAATATATGTTGTTATTATTATTGATCAGTGTTTTATGTTGCACCTTAAGGCCGAGACAAGTTCCTATGTTTGTGAATTTTGTTCATTGATAATGGCAATAAACCCTTTCTGATTCTGATTCTGATTAGCTTTTCAGCTTCCCCCTTTTTCATCAACGGCTGCAACAGCAAACCAGTCACATGGTGTTTTGGCTGCCAATGTCAGCTCTTTTACACTGTATGTAAGGACAGGGGGAAAATACAGTTGTAATATTTACAGTAGGGTCCAGTGGCAGGGTGCAGTTCTTCAGAAAGTGGAGCAGAAGACTGAGCGACATGGGCACAGAGGTTTTGACTGGGCAGGAATAGTCCAGTAGATGTTGCAACAGCTTACACCTAAGCTGCTTGCTCTGCAGACTCTCCAGCAGCAGCATTCTGCAGGCCAAGAACAGATCATTCTATTATAAAACAACAAAACTACAACAACTAGTATAAAAAAAATATAGTGGAGTCACACATAGTAAACAAAGAAGTGCCCTATCATTGCAAAAGATGAATATTATTAATTATTGCATTAGTGCAGAGTACGTGTATTATTGAACCTTTGTGGTCGCAGTGGTACATTGCTGATGAACATGTGGAAAAGCTCCTGAGAAAGCTTGACAGCGCTTATAGCTGGAGAGCAGTCCACCTCTAAAGCCAAAGACAGCATTTTCTGCAAGACGACCACCATTCTGCAGAAATGAGGGACCAAAGTTATTAATAATTATTTACCATTTTATATTATGTTATGTAGAAAGCCACAACTTCCTTACCCGGTGTGATCTCCTTTATCATTACCATCTGTTGATTTCTCAACTGCAGAAAACAGCCACTTACAGATGTCCCTAAATAGAGTATTCACATCATAGAGTTTCACCTCTCACTCACACACACTTGAAAGTAACAAAACTAAAAGACCAATTGCTCATACAAATATATTAGATAATTGCTTACCTAATATGAGAAAACTGACGATCAAATGACAACAAGGCTTTGGTAATAGACTGATAAAGTGCAGAAGTTGATTGTTTGGTCTTGAAATCATCCTCCAAGGTCTGCACTACATATTCTAGGAACATGCACACTCTTTCAGGACGGAGTGCCTTTGGGCAGGGGAAAGGAAAAGTTTTAAAAACAACAAACAACAACAAATTATAAATAAAATAGAGACAAAATATACAAAGGTTTAAATTTAGAATGTGTAAACTAGGGGTGTTTAGTGTTGGGATTTTGATGAGAAGATACACATTATTCTCCACACAAGGAAATATATGATCATTACTTTCAGAAAAATGAAACTTTCTAAATGATAACGTTAATGTGACACAAAAATACATACTTTTTTGGTTTACTTTTTGGAGCATAAATGACTTATGTTTGCCTCTAAATTGCACCATTAAATTTTGACCTGATTACCAATTAACCAACTAATCTTGACATCCCAAAAGCTGAAAAGGTCATTTTTGGAGTAGCATGCAGTCACAAGGTCAGTATTACATTCTTTTCCATGACGTTGTTCAACATTTCCCAGTTCCATGAAACATCTTCTTTATCCACGATGTGATGCCTACAAAACAAAGAGAGAATGTATAAAAACAACAATAAAACAAATAAACATTTAACTCTCATGGTCTAACCTTTGTGTTCTCATCAGAAGCCTGAAAGCTTGCACACTATTGTGATGTGAAGACTGTGGGTTGAGAAGGATGTCTTCCAGCAGGTGGAGGGTGATCTCTTTGGGCAGGTAGAAACCGGGTTGTAGCAGGTCTGACAGAAGCTCTAGAGTTCCCTCTGGATAACTTTCCTGCATGGTGCTGTAAACCATACTGAGGCTCCGCTGATTAAGCATCTGTGGAGGACTTTCTCCAGCCCCCTTTAAAATACAAAAACTCTATTATAATTACTACAAACAAATCGGTGTAATCCCTCATTGTCCATCGTGATCCGTCGTAGAAAAAGTTTCACATGAGCGTTACAAAGACTAAAACAGCAACTGCACAAAAGACTGTATCTACACAGAAGGAAATCCAATTCTGGATTGCAGTCAGCTGTGCTTCTTTATCTCAAAACCAAAAAACACTTATTTGAAGACAGTGAGGTGACGATTTTAAGCAGGAAGAAGAGATGGTTTGAAAGAGAGTGAGAGGAGGCCCTTTTTATCCTAAAATAAAGCTCCTCTTTGAAAAGAAATGGTGGTGTAAGGTAATATTTGCCTGTTGTCAAGTGAGACAATTGCCTGGAAAAAACAATCAAATGCTAATTGAGTGCTTACCAGTGGTGAGTTTCAGTCAGATTACAAAAGGATTGTAATGTCCCAAAACAGTTTAGTCTCATTCAGCTCAGAGCTGTATAAAGTCCAGCAGTAGGAAGTCAAGTTTTCCAGCTCCATGAGTTGAAAATGACTTTTGGATAGAAGTCGAAACGTCTTTTTAAAATATTGTCCAAATGACTACGATTATATTGCAATATAGCAAAAAGGTACTGTGAAATATTTAAAAAACAAAATTCTTACCAGATCATCACCTCCACGACGCATTAATCTCTTGACAGCAGCAGGACATACATAATATTTATCATCCTCTGTGGGTGATGTACAGTCCATGTCCAGTCCAAGTTCAAAGTTTTCCATATCATCCTCTCTGCTTTCCTCCCAACTAAAAGACACTGGACTATTTTCTCCTAAATGGTCCTCATAGGTGAAAGACTCTTTATCGGAATATATTGTTCTGGATACTGATGGGACAGATTCAGGGGAAGGACTATGACAAATGGACACTTTGTTAAAAGTCACCTCATCATATTGTGATTCAAGTAGTTCTGTCACGTTTAAGCTTTCACGTTTAGGTCTTGTTTTCAGGAGGGCATTGACATCATTACAGTGAAAAGTAGAGGGACAGGCAGGAGAACTGTTCCTAGATCTACCAAATACTGGTTGAAGAGTTAGAGTTCCAACAGGGAGAGAAGGGCTGTGGGCACGCAGCTCATTTGATAATCCACATTGTCCTTTGTTGGATGCAGAAGCACATGCAGGAGAGGGAATAGATGAAAGTTCATCAGTGTTTTGTGTTAAAGTTGGCTGAGAGAGTTGATGCTCTTGTTGTAAATGGTCATTCTGGCTACGCTGAGCCACAGGAGAGTTTCTGGGAAATCCGGTGTCTTGTTCTTGGCAGGAACTGCCGTGTGGCATCTCCATAGAGGGCTGAAGGCCGTGAGGCGTTGTTGTATTTGACGAGTCTCTTGGACCGTTGCTGTCACATTGTTTAAAATGCAATGACATTGTCTCACCACTTTTGATCACACTGACTGTATCGGATGTTAGAAGTTCACTAAAGTTATTTTCAAGAATGGAGAGTCTCTTTAACACGACTGATGTTGTATGACAGAGTGGCTCTTTGGTGAGCTGTGTTTTTTGTCTCCTTTCAACACAACCTTGGTTTGTTTCAAAACTAATGCTTAAGTTTCCTGGACAGTCAAGGGACTTATAATCAGTTTTTAAAGACTGCTTGCAGGTATCCATAACAGTTTCAACTAACTGGCTGTCATCCGATGGCATATTTAATAAGTCCTCCTGGTCTTTACACATGCTGTTATTTTCAGTCAAGTCCACTACTGCTGGAGTTGGAGTAAATCTTGAAAATATGTTTAGTTCTACAGGAGCCAATCTTGGGTTTGTGAGGTCACTGTTAGTCTGCAGAAAACACAAAAGAAAAAAGACATACCTAAGTAAGTGTTTTCCATTAATGCATTGGATTTATATAGCGCCTTCAAGACACACAAAGCACTTTTTTTTCATTCACTCGATGGAGGCATGTCGGTGTAATCCCTCAGTCGTCCAGGAGTGTTCCATTGTAGAAAAAGATTCAGTTGTAGTCATCTGGACTCTGTTTTAGAAAAAAACAAAACGTTTCAACTCTCATCCAAGAGTCATTCTCAATCAGAGAAACAAGTCGAGAAACTCTTGTTTATATCCTACTCTGTGTGAGAGCCCTCCCACAGGGCGGGACCTCCTGCTAATGGCCCATTGAAACTGGGATGGGCCTATTGTTCTATTGTTCCCTGCCTCACCTTGAGTGCCTATTTAGCATCCGAATGCCCAGGCGTCTCCAGGGTTTCAGCAGACCATATAAACAACTGGAGTTGAATCTTAAACCTCCATTACGATTTAATGAAGGATTCTCTTTTTTAACAAAGATTGCCTCCTTAACTCCTCTTTCAAACCAGTTTCAATGGCCATTAGCAGAGTGTCCCGCCCTGTGGCAGGCTCTCACAGAGTTCAGATATGTTCTCAGACTTGTTTCTCTGATTGAGAATGACTCTTGGATGAGAGTTGAAACGTTTTGTTTTTTCTAAAACAGAGTCCAGATGACTACAACTGAATCTTTTTCTACAATCACTCGATGGAGGTTAACTATTACTCTAGCCACAGCTGCCCTGTGATAGACAGGGGAAAGCGAGGCAGCCGTTTTGTGCCATCAGCCCCTCGGACCATGATCATATTCATATACCGTAGGGTGACATGTCTTGCCAAAGGACAAAACAGCAGTTTCCACAAGGAACTGGTTTTCCCAGTGGTTTCCCCAACCCTAATGTAACGAAGAGTTATGCAACTTGTCTCATGAAAATGAAATTGCTCAGGTAAAGTAAGCACCATCTATTTTGCATTTATTCAATTATACATGGGTTTCAGAATGATGAGAAATTAGTAGCCGTAGTGATTGCAATAAAAATGCAACACAAAATAGTATATCCTTTGAACGAAAAAGTTTTCAAAATGTTGCATAAAACAGGAATCTGAACTCGAAGAAAAGGCGTTTTTCTTGTTTAAGTTTAGTTTGCCGAGTTACCTATGAGAATTCATAGGATTTAGTATGACTTTTTCCACTTTGCCATTTGTTTGACCATTCAAAAGATATAATATAGTGTTGATGTTTTTAATTGCGTTGTATAGAAGCGTAGAGCTGCCAATGGTGTTTAAATAAAATCAGCCAGTATCACTTTTTAAAAAAATGATTATCATTTTGTTTTCCGTTTCAGAATGAGAATCATAGGTTTATTGCCATTGTCAGAGAACAAAATTCCCAGGCTAGGAACCTACTTTGGTGATTCGAACAATGAACAATAAGAAAGAAAAATATATCAAATAAGGCATGCATTAAAGAAAAACGATTTAAATTTACTAATAAGATAAAAATAGACTTAATATGTACACAAAATTTACAGTTAAATTTACAGAAGTAGTGCAGAATTTCACGTTTTAACCTGATGCTATCACGAAATAACGTGATACTATAACCAATTTTATTTATTTAGGTTAAAACGTGAGACTGAAGACAAAATAATAATAATAATAATAATAATAATAGAATAAAATACAAAATTAAGTGAAACAGGCCAATTTTATTTAAACACCATTGTCAGCTCAACGCTTCCATAGCCTTGATATGGCAAGTGTCCTTTTTCATCACCTGAAACAGATAATTCATTACTAAACAGGTAACCTTAACGATAGCTTTAATTGAGTATTTTGTGCCTTAAAAGGACATTACTAAGTAATGTATGATAAATTATATTAAGTTATGAGATCAAGTAACGTTATATAGTTAGACAATTAGCAGAGCTATATGCAGTTTCACACAGTTCAGACGTGGATATGTTTAACCTCACCCTGGGTTAACCCTAACCTCTCTAACACCTAACGTTATCCCAGGGTTCATTTTAGTTGAATGAACACAGTTGTCAGATATTCTTACCTTGAAAAGGTGAAGTGAGTGTAACACCGTAGCAGTGCATTTGTTTTGTTTTGTTTTGTTTTGTAAACATACCAATGGCGTCTTGACGTCAAGGGCGTCGACGTCCACCCGCACCGAGGACAGCGGCAACATCACGTTTTTGTTGGAATAGTAGCCCACAAGCTCCAGTTCAGAATCACTGTCGGAGTCCGAGCTCAGAGTGATCACCACAGCCATTTCTTCTGACACTATTGATTAGCTTTCAGTCTTACAAGCTACAACTATGCGTAATGCATGGCCATATCCTGTACAGTTGCCATGATCATTGAATGACGAACTACTACTACTAAGTACTAGAACTACAAAGTAGAACTACAATGTGCAACCTCTGGAAATGTAACTGAAACTCCGCCACTCTAAAAGATAGAAAAAAATACGCAGGTCACAAATTCAAAGAAAACAACCACGGCAGTCTTGATCTTGATAGATAATATCTTGGGTTTTCCAGTGGCCCGTGAGACAATCTTCTACTGCCCATTGTCTAATACAGTGTTGTAAGCAGTGTCGTTCCCGTTCAGGACGTATTAAGACTTTTCTTTCAACATAAACAATAAGCCACTAAAACGTACGCATTTGACTACCAAAGCTACAAGTTTGCATTAACGAGTAAAAGAATCTGGGGGAAACACTTCCGTGTTTTCATCAAGGAACACACAAAGAGAGACTTTCATTGGATAACACTAGTGACGCAGCACGTTGGGCGGGACCCGTAATTGCACCTCTCTTACTTTTTTGTCGTCATCTAGTGGCCGAGTATGGAGGCTACGCCTGCAAACCTGCACTAGATCGATAAATCGATAACTTTGAAAATATACCCTATTTATAATTGCATACATTTTGAGCAAATACAAAATAATTAAATAGGCCCAGATAAATGTCTAGAAATCAAACAAATAATGTTATTGTAAACAACATATATTTTATTTTATTTATTTACACTTTTCTTATTCTTTTCAGATGAAATGCTAAAAAATTACAAATTTTTGCATTTCCATATAATTTGATTAAAGTATTTATATATTATAATAATATTAATAATAATAATAATAATAATAATAATCGTAATAGTATTATTATTGTTGTTGTTGTTGTTGTTGTTGTTGTTGTTGTTGTTATATTAATAATGATATTAATAATTATTATTATTATGTTTTATTGACGCACATTTATTGATTTGTTTACCCTTTTGTTTTCAGAGTGATACAAAATCTAGCGCCGTTTACATCGAGAATGCATAGACTACTAACCAGCAAGAAATTATAAGCCTAATTAAAATAAACCCAATATGCATTAGTTTTTTTAGTGCCACCTATTCATTTGATACGCGTGGTGTTTGTGTAATTTTCTCATTGATCACTGGACGGCGCACATGTCGTACAAGAAGATTTGGTGATATTTCAGTTCAGCGTCTGGCTTTATTTATGTTGCCTAAACTATTGTAAAAGGACCCGACAGCATGTTTAAGTTATGTGCTGTGGACTGCAGTAGACTATTGCAGAAAATGTCACAGATTCCCTCAAAATGGTTGGCTGTAAATCTTGCTTGTGACACTTTGAATCTATCCAAGCTCAAAGTAAGTTTGTAAAATCCACAAATCATAGTTGGGAGCAGTTTACCTTTAGATAATTTTGGTGCGGTATTATTGGAGGCAGAACTTTCACTGCCTCTTATTCAATTCTGACAAGATTTGTATGTATAGCATCCTATTCCACCAGCTGTTTGAGGTTAGTACCATGTCTGTTGGGCCATCTGTTTTATGGGGGGGGGAAAAAGACAGAATGAACGCTGTGATTAAACAAAGTGTTAGAATGTGATTGATCTTTTAAGTTGATCAACAGCCCACAATATAAATCTGAAAATGTCATTAAGAGAGATGTTTGAGTAAATGTAAGATAAGTTTGCATTCTTTAACCGTGAATTGTTTGACGTTAAATGTCGATCACTGTCGGCCTATTTTGACTTGATCTCAATAAATGAGCTATTTATTTCAAAGCTGCAGTCACAGATTTATCCCACTCAGGTGCATCATGAACTTTGAAAGCGGGACAGAGATAAGCAAAACCTTTATAGGCTCATTTCGGGCTTGACGGCCTCTGCACAGGGATGAATGTTCTGAAAGTACAAGCTCTGCCTCTGAAGCACATCTAATTGCGCTCTGAGAAGGAGATCCAAGTTCAATTAGACACAAAGCAGACCGACGAGTCCTAAATGTGCCTCCACAATACTCCAGTCCATACAAGGGCAAACCAAAACTAAACCCCTGCCATCAGAGCATGCAATAAACCACAGCACGCCTGCACGACCAAACACGAGTGCATTGAGACGTCTAAGATGGGGCCAACTGGCTTCAAGACAACATGCAACAGAAAGTGAATCACTCTGGACTGAAAATAGAAAGCAGCCTGTTTTTAGTGTCAAGCTGTGAAATGAGAATGGATCATATGGAATCAAATTAAATCATGTGGAGGAGGACACAAATTAACATAAATGATAGGCTGTTTTCCTTTTTTGAGGGAAGCTCTGACATTCTCTTTGTGCTGGTCCATTGTCTGTTTCCACACCAAAACAAAATGTGATGATTTGAGAAGTAAACCTTAAATAAAGGTGACAAACAGATGAGTTATACCTGTGTTTCTTTTGGGCAGACAACTTAAACAGGTTTGAGCGAGAAAGGTAAGGTGGGGAAAAAAGGTTGTTTTTGCAGGACACTAATGTTTTGCAGGTCAGTCGTGTTTTCTGTTAAAAGGGGCAAAGAGATGGGAACATTTCATCACACAATGAACCAGACTCAAAAAGGTGGATAGAATATGGAAATATGACAAATGCTGAAGGAAAGGAAATGCAAGATCAGAGCAAGTGTGCATTATCCTAAAGATAGAAGACGACAAAACCAAGAGAAAATGTTTGGTCTGTTTCCCTCCGCCTCAAGGTTTGTCCTGCTGTCCTTCATCACCAACATTCATCATAAATATGAATGGATTGCATTGAATTGAGTGCATTTATTGATTGTCTCGTCTTGATGTGCTTTGAAGCTTTGAAGCTTTGAATCAAATGGTATCACATTTAAATTAATCATTTTATGATTTTTTGATTCAGGCCTAAGAAAAAAAGCCTTGGCTAACACAGGTTGACAGCTCATTGAGGATTATATCAAATGATTAGATAGATTAAAAAGACCCAAAAAAAAGACATCAAAAACACAGATGGATACAGTAGATAGATGAAGATAAATACAGTAGGTAGAAGCCACTTTCCTTTTGCAGTTCCTGGTACTTTTTTTGTACCACTTCCCATTTGATGCGTGTTCACACAGAAAGGAACTATAGGGACTAGAGACAGACTTGGGGACTGTTTTAGCTCCTGCTCAGGGGTAAATAGCTTCCTGACAGACCAAGAACATTTGTGCATTTACAACACTGCCTTTGTTAGAAAACTTTTTTCATTAACTCTCAGACAATTAATAATTAGTTAGTGGTAATTGAAATAATTATGAATGACTGATAAAATAATTTTATAAAACTGTGTAACACTTAATATTAATCATTCAATATGTGGAGGCTCATCAAAACGCTCAGCTCAGTTTATGTTTCAAAATGAACAAAAAGTTTGCACACCCCTGGTTTAGTGTTCAATAGAAGTAGAAGGGGAAAATAAACATTAACCACCCCCATTTGATTAAATATTTAAATGTTGCTATGCTATGCTAATGTTAAAGCAGTTATACCCACTGTCAGTCACTGTTTCTGGTGGACTGGGAAACAGGGAATGGAGCATTATAGGAATTGTTTGGAAATGCCTAATTTCAAGCTAAATCTTTGCATAAATGAGTTTGGCTGTATTAGTGAAACTCTTGTGACCAATGCACGTCATCGGTTAATCTGTTTAGTCAAATGTACAAAGAGTTTATTGTGCCATTTGTCTGATTAAAGCCAGTGCACAGACAGGGCACAGAGCTGTCACGACACCTCTCAATACCCTCACCACAGAACAATATGGCTTGATTTACTCACTCACACTTAATTACCATCAAATCAGAATTAAATCCATTTTGAAGAGCCCATTTTCAAAGAATAAACAAGTCACAACACAGCTACACATTTCGGGCAAATGTAACTGTGCTCCTGTCTTTATTATAGAGACACTTTTTGCAGAACGCTTTATTTCCTTAGAACTTTCAAAATAATACAAAATGTGTTTCATTTGGTGCCCTTAGTTTTTCCAGATTCTATGCGGACACAACGTTTTTATGCCCGCACTTTGCACTTATTAATTATAATGAAAATCTATGCAGAAGAATATGTAGGGGATTATGCTAATAAACTACTTTAAATTGTTCAAGCAGACACTGCGCGACCATTTAAACAAACTCTCTTTTTACCAAGCACCAAATGAAACATGATAAATCTGCCCTTTAATTTATCTATAATTGCAACACTGCCCAAAAGTTCAACCACACGGAGAGGAATAACATAATTTAAGGTTAAAACTTTTTGTTCTGGCATCTGACCTTCAGGGCTTCATTAACTCTGTGGCACTTTCCTTTATCGTTATCACCGCTGTTTTCGGACCAAAGCTGTGGAAACATCAAGTGGAAACCTCATTATTTGTTTGGGACACAACAAAGGTCATGCAATGTGTATTTGTACGGACTTACAAAGGATTTTCTGACAGCAAGTAGGAGTGAGATACTGTGAATCACGTGCCCCCAATACAGATATGCTCTCCAACTCATTAGCGCATACACATCCACGCCTAAAGGCAACACACATAATTATGCAAATTTACGGAGAAATAACTACGAGGCATCTTTTTGTTCCACGTGCAAGTCCTGGAAGTGTTTACTGTAACAAGTCACCTGCAACTTCCAGTGATATTTCCTTCACGCCTGAACCTCGGGCCATCTATTTCTAAAATGTTACATAATGCGATTGGCAGTGGGTTCAGCTCAAATATCCAGCCTCCTCAGAAAAAAGGTAAGAGGATTCAGAATGCAACCACGGGACCGCTCTGTGAGGCTGCTTGCTTTCTACCAGAAATGCATGCTCCTGTTTAGAGGATACAGTTGCATTGTGTGCCAAAGTGCACCTTGAATCACGGAGAAGAGAGAAGACGACTTGACTATCTGTGAGGAGAGCTGGTCATAAAGTGGAGTCTTTGTGAATGATTGATGTGCAGACAGGAATAAATAATCCAATAAAAGTCCGCTTCAAAGTTTATGCATGTTGTTTCAGTATTTCAGTAAAAGAAAATGACATGTTTTTGTTAAAGAAATACTTACATGAATAGTTTTATTATTTTTTATTTAACCAACCTGAAGACCTGAAAACACCTTCACATCAATCAGGCCCTCCCCTACTTGATTCAAATTGAAACCATAACCATGTCTAAAGAGACAAAGAATAAGGACTGGCTTTAGCACAATCGGCCCCCTGCCAGTTCACTTTTACCTCCAGGTGCTGCTGAATTTAAATGTGCACTTTGAATAAGAAAGTTCAAGTCTGTGCATGGCTTTTTATACAGAGGTTAGATGTTGAAAATATTTCTGAATCGTAGTGGGAGCCAGTTGAGCGAGCACAGAACAAGTAAATGTGACTGTTCTCGAAAAGTTTGTGAGCAGAGCAGCAGCAGTTTGGCCCAGCCGCAGGCGATAGAGAGTGAACTGGTTTACACCAACACAAAAGCTGTGCAATAATCCATTTGAGAAGTGATAATGGAATTACACTTCAGTCTGGAAGTAAAACGCTTACAAGACAGCTTTTTACAACTTATCTATTTATCAAATTTAACACAGTCATCATATTTCACTCCCAAATTTCTAGGGCTGGTTGACACTGCCTGTTTTTTTTAACGCTTCAAAATAAGGCTAGGGTACTGCAAAACCACATAATTAGCTAGAAATAAAGGCATAGTAAATGTACTTTTCTGTTATAAGCAAAATATAAACATGTGTATTAAAGAATTGACCATTACTCATGAATCACTTGGCTAGTGATAGAAGTACAATACAGCTTATCAATGCGCTTACAAATGTATTTTACATGGGTTATAAACTGTAACCTGTTAATGGCTTATTAACAACTTCTGAGGTATTGTAATTAATCTATACATGCTTGTACATTTCTCATATAAATGCTTATTAACAACTAATGCATTCATCTGAATAAAAGGAAAGTGCAGGATGAGGTTAGGCTGGTATCTTTGGTGAATAAAAAACACTGACAGAATCATTCAGTCCATCTCTCAAACTTAAATAACTTTCATCTTTTCTTGCAAGAACTCCCCATCAATCTAAAGTGGGGAGGGACACCCTTTTCCATCTGAGAGCCTTGGCCCGAAAGCTTGTGGCACTCTATATTTTCCCTGACAGAAAACCATCAGGGCACCCTCGGGATCCTGACGAGAAGAAGAGCTGAGATCCTTCAAGAGAAATTCAGAATGCTTTTCTCGCAGCGGGGCTCAGACAGCGCTTAATGTGTAAGAAGAACACAAAATAACAGATAATTGCACGAGACAAGGAAGCAGCTAAATTGAATATGGTAATGCTTCAAAGAAAACTAATTGTGCCTTCTTCCTACATTTTACACAGCCCCCCTCAGCCTTTGAAAGATATCGCCGGTTATCACAAGGCGAGGTGTAAAGAGTTTCACATTTTGCCATCATTTTGAGAGTGTAAATTAGATAATGAAGAAATTGGTTAATCCTTGCCATTCATCTGGGCCCATTAGGTGCAATCACATTATCAGCAGGAAGCACATCAGACTGAAATAAGTCTTCAGTTCACCTCAGGTAAAAAGCATGCACTCGCTGGTCAGTTTTGTTACAGCTTCTCCATTCATTTAAATCAACCATTTGTTGCAGAACATAACAGGATTTTTTTCACCTTTAGCAACTTTGAGTAGGTTTCTAAGGCTGAAAATGCAAGAAAAACACATTTACTAAATCCTAATCAATAGTAAACCTGCTTGTAGTTTATTCTTTACCATATTTCTATAAAATCATTGTTAACTTTGTTGGCCAAATCCTAATAACACTCTGTTCTGGGTGGAAATCAGTCCAACTGCTTTGTGAAAAACAGAAACAGATGCAAATGCTAATTGCCTCAATGCTAAATCATGCACACCCAGAATTTCTCATTTGTTAGAATTATTTCCGGATAGTCTCTGTCGATTTGTGTCTCTGACTTCTGCTGCTTGGAATCATTGTCGCCCATAGACCGTCACAGGGGAATGTATCAAGAACGTTGAACAAAGCAGAAAGGCTCCTCCGTCTGACTTGCCTAGCTGTTGTCTCTAAAACATCGGAGCTGGCATCCCTCACAAACCAACGCATTGACAAACCTCCAGCAGATGCAATTGACTTTATAAATAGATGTTTTTGAAAGATAAAATGAGTGAGGTGCATCTGGCAAACTGAGCAGCATGTGAATGTGTCTGCACTGACTCTCTCTGTGTGTCTCTGAGTTACAACAATGGACTGGTGCGATAGTGAAGATATTCCCCATTAAAACATACTGACTAATCTACAGTGCATAATTAATATCCAAGGCATGATTTATGTCCAGTGGTGGAAAGTAAGTAAAAGTACTGTTTAGGTATTATCTGTACTATACTTTCTACTTCTACTTTTCTACATTTGAGAGCAGGCATCTACTTACTACTCCACTATAAAGGTTTATATTTTTAAGCACGTTTCTGGAGACAAAGCCGTTTTTAGACATCGCTTTAACTTTGAGCAAACAAAAATTGGCTGCATGGAAAGAAATTACCAAAAATGTGCACAATTCTTTAACAAAATAACAATTAATCGCTTTTAATAGTTAATAGTTTAATAGTTTCTTACTCTTTAAGTACAAGTGTATATTATGTTATAATTGTTTTACTTGATTAGTGACTACTTCTTCCACCACTGTCATTATCACATCAACTTAGCACTTACAGCAATTACTTCCACCGCTATTCCTTATATCGCATATATAACACAAAGAACAGCACTTCAAAAATAATATTTCTACCGCGACGATTACTTCTTTAGTTATCTGTGTTCAGTTGTGCAGATACTGCCTCGTTACATAATCTAAACTAATTTATTGCACTGTAGATTAGGTGATAAAACATAATGACTTCATTGGTAAATAAAATGTAAACACCGCACCAGTTATGGCCTTGACTGCCCGTTAAACTCAGTGGAATGTAGGTTTGACAAGAAACATGTGTTTATGTGGCTGCCTCTGCTGATAAATATGTGTTGCTTTAAAAACTAGTCACATCTCTCTTGAAGCAGGTTACATAAGTGGACCTGCGGCCATCACTCTCAGTAACAGCACTTCGTACTTCCACTGGATAGAGGACCACACTGATGCTGCTGGCTGATAAAGTGGAACCAAAGAGACGAAATATAATGCCCTTTAAATAGATAGATTCAGGGCACAGGGATCCATATATATCTATACAACAGCCAATAGATGGATGTGTTTTCACTCTGAGTTACTAATTGGCCTCCTAAAGTTCAGAGTATATCTCCAGCTGCGTGTCAACCCTCCTCTTCGATTAGTGGCTCTGATGCATGTGTCATCTTCAGATGGATAAAGGATTTCTGGCACTGACATAAGACTCTTAAATGTAAAATGTACAGTATATGTTTTTGTATGATCATGTACGTTGATAGGGATAGGACCTTTTAGGACAGTGTCAAGTGGCGATTTAGCATGTTTTACACCAGATGCCCTGCCTTTTGCTAGCAGCCACACTGGAGTAACTATGAAGTATTCTTCGAAACCCCTTCTAACAGTGTCTGTGTCATGCAACCCAGTTATATATTTACAAGGTCTTTCTAGACAGTAGTACACAAGTCTGAACTTCACTTCAGGCTAAAAATGACAGTTGCGGGTATTTCATTAGTTATATTTCTACCCGAATGTGTTTCAATTCAGTTAAAATTCAGTGTTTATCTGGAACTAAAAAGTCCATGGGCAAAAACACATCAGGTTTTCTAGTAATCTCGTGCAAGGAGTTGATATGGTCCACAGTGTGGGTGATGACACAAGCGGAGAACCATGTCAGCGCTGCAGGTGGGAGCAGAGGAGGAGCAGCTCAGGGCCCACTCAAAAAATAAAAAATAAAAAACAGAGAAAGAGACAGAGTTACAGAGATTTGGCTGCTCACTCACCACATGGCACTGCAAACTAAGATTTAAGGTTAAGGTTAAGGTATACTTTATCATCCCGGTAGGGAAATTTGTCCTCTGCATTTTTGATGCACTCTGTAACTTCTCTGGTGGAGGGTCCACCCCTTGATTAGTGATGTTATTGCTTTGTTTGTAATGTTCCACAGATTAACATTAAATTAATCTATCATGCATTAAAACCGACAACAGATATTATTGCACAAAATACCTTAGAGTCTCACCTCTCCACAGATCTGACATAATAACTTTGTCTGGTGGGGTC
The DNA here is from genome assembly GCA_015082035.1 of Chaenogobius annularis. Lineage (NCBI taxonomy): Eukaryota > Metazoa > Chordata > Actinopteri > Gobiiformes > Gobiidae > Chaenogobius > Chaenogobius annularis. Next base: position 133,412 of record BJKM01000183.1, on the reverse strand, counting down.
ACCTGAATGTCTCCATGTAAATAGATACAATTTCTCCCATTCAGTTTTAGAACTATGTACCTCAAAACTCCTGTCACAGACAATAAATGGATACCTCTGAAATGCACTTTTGGCGGCAGGAATAAAGGCCATCACAAAGAAAGGGGTGAATCACAAGGATCACGGACTGGACAGACATCAGACAAATGGAAAAAACGACATTCTGACTTGATTTGGAAATGGAGAAATTTGACCAACTTTGGACCAAATGGGACTTTTATTTTAAATTAAATGGATTCCGTTTCTTTTGATGTTTTGTTGTTTTGATGTCTACTTGTGCTCTTATTTAGATTTTTGCTCTCTGGTTATGTTCTGTATTGTGCTGTCTTTTAAGTTTAGAATTTTTAAAATATTGAAAAAAAGTATTTAAAGAAAAAAAAGAAAGAATTTCTTTCTTTCTTTCTTTTCTTTTAAATACTTTTAAAGAAAGAAAGAAAGAAAGAGAGAGAGAAAATGAAATGGATATAATTTCTCCTGTGGAACATTCCAGGCAAAACATCATTATTGGGACATGCCGGTGGCTGCCCCTTAACCTGAAAAGATTAGCCACCCAACTCAAATTATGATTCTACGAATTAAAGTCAGTTGAAGTCAGTCATAATTTCAGACCATTATAAGGCAGAGAATGCTGTTGTTTTGTTCGACTTTCTGCTGCATGAAACAAACAACATGAAACAATTCAAACCCGAAAACTCACTCCAAGTAAAAAGTGTTTTAAAGAACCGTCAAACACGGCTTCGCATAGCTCCTTCTCCCTCTGCTCTCTCTCTCTTTCTCTAAGTTTGGAGAGGGGCTGGTCCAGGGAGTGATGTCACTTCGATCCTGCATGCGCTCTGAGCAGTTTTGCGCATCACTCCGCACCGACACTCTCTGTGGCTTTACGCACGGAGGGAGAGCGCGTCCTGGACCATATCACATGCGCTGTGGGCTTTGATCTCTGCCTACAACATTGGAATACATTATGGGAACTTTTTGTGGAGTTATGTTGAATCACCAGTGCCCGGGTCGCTTTCTGTCAGACGGGAGCGTCGTGCGTAATCCGACCCAATAGTCCAGCGCGCAATCCACTGGTGAGAGCAGGGGTCAAGGGAGCACGAACTGCCAAAATGAAGCATATGGACAATTCGAAAACAGAATGGATTTGACCCAAGTAACTGTGCTGCGTGAGAACGGGTCGAGCGATGAGAACAGCACGGACGCACCGTTCTCTTTCCCGCACACGGAGGTAGTGGCTGCCCTTATCATCCTGGTGGTCATCGTGATCATACTGCTCACCATTGTGGGCAACGTTTTGGTGATTGTAGCGGTGCTCACAAGCCGTGCTCTCCGCGCGCCACAGAACCTATTTCTCGTGTCTTTGGCTTCAGCGGACATCCTGGTGGCCACACTGGTCATCCCGTTTTCACTGGCCAATGAGGTCATGGGCTACTGGTACTTCGGAAGCACCTGGTGCGCATTTTACCTGGCGCTAGATGTGTTGTTTTGCACCTCATCAATTGTGCACCTGTGCGCCATAAGTTTGGATCGCTACTGGTCAGTCACAAAGGCGGTCAGCTACAACTTGAAGCGCACGCCAAAGCGCATCAAATCCATGATTGCAGTGGTTTGGCTCATCTCTGCGGTTATCTCCTTCCCTCCTCTCCTCATGACCAAGCACGATGAGCGTGAGTGCCTCCTCAATGATGAAACCTGGTACATTCTCTCCTCGTGCATTGTGTCCTTCTTCGCCCCAGGGCTCATCATGATTCTAGTTTACTGTAAAATCTACAAAGTTGCAAAGCAGCGCTCCTCCACTGTGTTCGTGGCTAAAAACGGCCTGGAGAGACAACCTTCTCAGTCAGAGACATGTTTTGTTACTAATAAGGACCGTTTTGAGACTGAAAGCCCAAGCAGTCAAAGCTCGGGGAGTCATCAGCAGAGACGCGGGGAACTGGATGACATTGACCTGGAGGAGAGCTGCTCCCAGTCGGATACTAAACCTCGCAGCAACCGCTTCACTAAACGGAGGAAGGTGGAGGGCGCAAACTGCTGCCCTCCACAGAACTGCCGCCTCTCGTGGGCGTCATCCCGGGCCTTACAAACGCACCCCGAGCAGCAGAAAAACCCCGGCGTGAGGCAGCAACTTGCCGCTGTGAACAAGACCAAAGTGGCCCAGATGCGGGAGAAACGCTTCACCTTCGTCCTGGCGGTGGTCATGGGGGTGTTCGTTTTGTGCTGGTTCCCGTTTTTCTTCACTTACAGCCTCCATGCAATCTGCAGAGATAGCTGCTACATACCTGGCGCACTTTTCAACCTCTTCTTTTGGATTGGCTACTGCAACAGTTCTGTGAACCCAATCATATACACCATTTTTAACAGGGATTTTCGGAAAGCGTTCAAGAAAATTATCTGCAGAACTAAACGCACATAAATAAGTGCGAACGAAAATAGGTCACAAGACAAGTCTGGAACGCTTGTCACATCATTAATCCGGAGAATATGTATCACAACTGCACATCCTCCGTGACGCCCCGTTCCCAAATCATGTAAATATATAGCCTCATATTACTGATTAAGTGTTGTAAAGATCTAAATGTCTAAATGAATAAATGTGCAGGTGAGTACCAATGGGAAATGTTTGTATTTTACCATAAAAATGTTATAAATCTCAGATGACATGTAGGCCATTTCAGTCCTTCTGCAAATGAAAACTGCAAAACTATCTGAAAACTTGCACTTGGAAATATGTACTGTGATTCCCTCTGTGCTTGTCTGCAGTGAATGATGCAGTCACCAAGAGCAGATTTGGTTCACACAAACTGTATCTAATCTGTTCGACAGACTCAAACAAGCAGGAAAGAGAGCCAAATAAGGCTACTGCAATAGAGACCATTTAAAAATATGCAGCCTATTTAAAAATAAATAACATATTACATAAATATTACTATGAAAGTTTTGTAAAGGCTATGTGCCACATCATTTTCAACACTAAAATATTGTGTAGTACCAAATTGGCTTCTTCAATTCTGGATTTATCAAGCCAATTTTAAGTCTATTTTTTATTTATTTTCTGATTTAATGATTGATATAATCCTTCAGATCAAGTTCAGTCCTGATTCCATCTAAATTTAGTCCTCAAGACCTTGGCTTTGTGATTTAAAACGGCTGCTATTGAGGTTGGAGTGAAATGTTTAACAATCACTGGGTGGAATATTTTGTTTAATGTCTGATACTGTAAACAAATATTTTCAACATTAGAGTGAGAAAAAGCATGTTTAAATGTTTAAAGCGCAGCCTTCTTATCAGAGAACAGCCAAACTTACATAAGACCATATTGCCCCCTCCGCTCTCAGTACCAGCTCTGTGCAGAACAATGTCCAGTGTCCCGCTGTGTGTGCAACATCTATGAGATATCAGACAGATGTTTGATTTCAATTTATACCTCACAATATGGCGCGTGTCTTTTGGTGCATTCCTGATATTGCCTTCATTCCTTCCCTCAATTTCATCATGCCTTTGCGATATAGTTCAAAATTGCTACTGTCCAACTGACTCTATTTTGAAGACACTGTTGCTCTTTACTGTTATTGCCCATTTTGCACGCCATCATCCACAGAGATAATATCCTAAAGACTGTGTTTTGTGTTTCCAGAGGAACTGGCTGTTATTGCAGGGGGCATCTTATTTCAGCATCTTACTGATTTGAACATATCGACCACTTTACCCCTAAAAGATATCTGGTTTTAACCTGTTTTCTCACTTTTTTCTATGTTAAAGCAGGTACATGAGAAAGTATACGTCTGACTAACAAGTTTGGATCTCATAAACCCTTTTGCAAAAAGCTAGTATTCGAATGCATGATTTTTTTGGGATACATGAACAGCCCTAGATCTGCTTTTTAAAAAACAAGGTGGACCACCCTTGCACAGCCAATCAGCTTTTATCTTTAAGTGTCATAAAGCGATACACATGGCTCTTTATTACAAGTTTACAATAGATCGAATGTCTTCATCTGTTTTAATCAGACAGTTGACACTTGAACAAACTTGTTATTCAGCTATAATAGGTGTTCAGCATTTCAGCAGCAGCACAGCTCTGGCATGTTTCCTTCAAAATATGCGTAATGTAATATATAGGCATTAGGCACTAATTTATATATTCTCATTGTGTTCTTTACAGTATAATTTAGAGATGCTTACACTGAACCTAATACAGCCCCTATGTCTTCAGGCAAGACCCCTAATCCACCTTCCTTACTGCTAGAAAGTGTGTTTGTGTTTATCAGAAACATTTCTGTCAGTGGTTGTACGTCAAAAGATGTGGCAATTGGAGAAATTACCCATGGCAAGTATATTAATTACTGATTTTGAAAAATGGACACGAGGAAAAAAGTCTAGACTGTAATGATGAAGAGTTTTGTGGTTGTACTGGACAGAAAACAGATGGAATGCCAAATATTTTGTACAACGGAGTCTCTGGGGAAAAGACAGTGTAGCTGACCCACTCTATTTCACACTATCGTCTGGCAGCTTCTTGGGTTAAATACAGTATTTATATCCCTTCAGGAATGTCTTCAAAACACTCGTACTGCTCCTCATTGGCCAAAGATAGTCACCTTTTTACATGAAAGCTGTCATCTTAAAAGGAATTTCTAATACAAAAAGTTGAGAAATATTCATAAGAAATGCGTTCAAATGTCATCAAGGGATGGAGACTGTGAGAGAGAAGGTGGATGCATTTTTTTCTTTTTTTCTTCGCATACATTTTATGCAAGTGCAGAATCAAAAGTGGAGCTTTGGAGATAAACCATTTCTTTAAAACATCCCAAAGAAATGAAACCCGCAGCAGTCTATATAGTATATATACAGATTCTCTACTTTGCCAAATTGTATAGAATGCCTACAGGCAAAGTATAATATATTGATTCATTTACACTGACTGGCTGTTTCAGAAATTCTGTGGTAGTAATTCTGTGTTGCCTAGGGCAAAGTAGAGAATCCTCATTTGTATTTGAATGCAAATGAACAAGAACATGTTCACCTTTCTTGGAATAGTTGATTTACCTTTACTCAAAATGGTTTAGTAACTGAAGAGTACAATGTCTCTTTGTCAACACCTTTCCAGTTAATTTGACTCATTACATCTGTGTAACCTTGATTTTGAACACGAACATGCTCTGCATGCTTCACTTGAGTTGGCGTCTAAACTTCCTGAAATACGTTGGGAAAAATCCCGTTTGAATGATGCGGCCTCTGCAGTCGGATTTAGAAAAGTTTTGTCTTCAAAAAGACATCTGGTAAGTACATGATATATTTACTCAAACTATTTGAATAATTGAATAATATGCACAACCATTTTTTAATAATGTGTGTTTGAATGTATGAGATAGATGTCTAAAAACTGTTGTATTGTTGCAAATATTACATTATTTGACATTGTGTGTTTAAATGGTTGATCATCATCAGTTCATGGTTTGGGGAAATGACAGAGTGAGACATTGACAGTTTGGCAAACTGGTGTTTGAATTTGTGGTTAGTTTGTCAACCCTTTACTAGTAAAATGTACATGAACAAAATTAGATTGTAAAAAGGCACAAATTTGTGCATTTCAAAATGTAACCTTGTGTGCTAATTTTGCTAAGGAGCCAGTACTGAACTCAGACCACCATTTCTCACACAGGTAAGCTAACATTTTAGACTAAGTACAAGCTTCAAGCTTAGATCCTGTCCCAGTCCCAGTCCTGTCCCAGTCCTGTCCCAATCCTATTCCAGTCCCGGTCCTGTCCCAGTCCTATCCCAGTCCTCTCTGCACAGTAGAAACATGGGCTCAGTGAATCCTCGTTGTCTCATTGTAAGTTCAAAACTCTGTTATTTGTGACTGTATATTTAAGTGTTATGGTTTGTCTGTGTGATTGTTCAGGAGAAGAACCCTCTGGTCACTGTCAGAAGAGTCCTGGACCTCCAGCCTCTGACCTGCTACTGCTGTGTGGACATGACTTCTGATGAAGACTCTCTATCTATGCTCTGGACACTAGACCTGGACACACACAGTAACGACCTGTACTTTATTTTCCGTTCAGACTCTGGTGTGTGATCCTTACTTGTTTCTTATGTCTGATTTGTTTATTGATTTGGACTAAAACAGTATTGTTTGACTAACTTGGGATTTACAAAAATAAAGATCTTTATGCAAGTAACATTGTTTTTTTCATTATTGTACTATAAGTATAAGTTAAAGTGTTTTTAAATTGAAATAAATGAAAGAAATGAGAGAGGAGTGACAACACATAAACTTTACTTGGAAATAAGAGGTACAGGAGAATGGTAAAGTGTACATAACCAATACACAACTTTGTCTTATGTAAGAGTAAAGGAGTAAATTATTATCTGACATTTAATGGGATAACGAATGTGCCTATGCTTTACTTATTTATTTTTATGTTTATAGAATGCCTGATTATCAACTTTGCCTGTAACATATATCATTTAATTGTGTAAAAGCTTTACACTGAACTGAAAAAATTAAATGAAGTTGCAAACATCCAAAATACAGAAGAAAACAAGAGTCACAGATTTACCTCAGACCAGAAACAGCACCTATATCGCTTTAGTAAAGAATCAAGTTAAAGATCAGATCAATTACAGAAGTTTACTGAATTCTTTTCCACGCCAACTTCCACAGACTCTTGCTCATTAGAGACATTACAGGTCATTTGCTCCTGCATGTTATACTTTTGTAGCAGGCTGATTACAATCCAACAAAACCGGCAACTCCCTCGGCAAATCGTACTTCCCGATTCAATTATCTTTCTAATCAGCCGCTCAGTTGCAGCAGAATGCCACACAATACTTTTAATTAGCTGAAGAGTCTCTGTTATTTTTCCGTCACGTGTAACGTCTCAACACAGGCCCGTGTAATGCACTTGCAGTTTTTGTGACAAAGAGGTAAGATGCTGGAAAAGTCTCTTCACGTGACACTGTGAAACTGACATTGTGGACTTTGGTATACAGGCTACAGCTTTCAGACCTGGATAAATACAAAAGGTTCAACCAGAAGAGCATCAAACCTTTGCAAAGAAACACAAACTGCTGTGGAAGACATAAACAGGAAATAAGTAAGCAGATATAGTTGAGCAGATATTTGCCCAAAAACAACCAGGAGTGCATCATGGTGTTTTGACATATTTCTTCCTTTTCTTGGTCATTCTACCGGTTTATTACAAATAGACTTGAACAAAACCTACAAAAACTATAACTGAATAGCTTTAGAAACAGAAGAGCGCACAAATATAGAAGGAAGACACTTTTCATAATTGATACACTGAATTTACTGAATGTGCTGCGGATACAAATCAAACTAATAGCAGTATTTTTTGAAGTGCAGGGTATTAACCTGGAGAACCATTTGACAAAAGATGCTGTAAATGTCTTCTCTTCCGGGTAAATCCAAGTGGCGTAAGTGTATTGGGTCAGAGTGCACCGGCAATGCTGCTTAGGGCCAGGGTTTTTCTCCGAAACAAAGGATAAGGTCGGTATAAACGTTGCACAATGGCCCTCTAAGTGGCAAAAGATGAAGTGGGCAGTTCCTTATTGTTCTCTTGCCGTTACCTTGTTGTCAGGCATAATGCAGCAGCAGCAGCAGCAGCAGCAGCAGCAGGTACTTGTTTTTTTTTCTTCTTTATTTTCTTTAACAAGATAAAGTAGGTAAAGGGGAAAGCATCAACCCCAAGAAAGATGTGGATGTGTGTTGAGACTTTGTTAAAATCAGGCAAGGTAGAACTCAGTGTCTTCTGCTGTCTTCACGGCTGGGCAAGATAACAAAAAAGAAAAATCATTGTGTCTTTTTACTTTTCCATTTGAAAATTTGATTTGATTTTGTCAAGTAAAATGGCGTTCAAAATTAATTTGAATTGAATTGAATTTAAATCCAAATCGACTTTATTTATGTAGCACACAAAACAAGGTATAATAAGTGCTCGATCTGATCTTACTCGTGATAAAACAGCAAATAAATATAAGTAAAATCCAAACCAAACCAAATCCTAAAACTATAAAATAGCGACAAATAAGTAAAATAAATTAGAATAAGTAAAGAGGACCACAAAACTCACATGGTGCTAAAAGCCAGTGAATAAAAGAAAAAGTAAAAGTACAAATGTTTTCCTCCAAAGTCTGCAACTGAAAATGCTTTTATAGGCTTGGCTGTGGACCTCTCGACTAAAAAGAACCCTGACTCATTGAAATGACTGAATCTTAATCTAAAAATAATTAATTTGGGACCATCTTTAAAATATTGCTTTGCTCGACACCATTGGCCTTTTCACGAGTTCTGATGTCGGAAGAACAAGAGCAATTTAGAACTGCCACTGACAGTTTATAGCTTTGGTCTTGGGTGCGTTTGTGCGTGACAGGGAAAGGGTCCACTCAGCCCATAAGATACAAAACACTGTTAAATGAATCGCGCATGCATTTCTGGCATTTAATTATGGCAAAATGAATGGCCAAGCAAATTTTGAAATAATCTACTCCATTTATTTAATCTCTGCGTACAAGGTCAGACATTTGGTATTTGTGATGAATGATTATTTGTCCTCTCTTTAATATTGACCAGACTGAACATGTCTGGGTCGTTCAGCTTGCCAAAGGTCAAATAAGGCTTTGCTCTGGCCTTCGAGTAAAGTCCGAGCACCTGTCTAATTTGGTTAATCCTCTGTACAGGAGCGTATATGAGAGGAAGGGAGTTTTGAAAAGAGTTGCAGCACGTTTTGAGAACATATTCAGCCTTTTAAAGGAGCATTCTCACGCAGCACATTGAAAGTGGGGAACTGGAACTAAACTTGAATGTAAACCTGGACTTGATCAGGACTAAACCAGGACCAAAACAGGACAAAAGCTACAACAAGACTAAACAAGGACCAAACCAGAGAAAGTTAGAGCACAGCCTTGGCGTCCCAAATCAGTTATGTGTGTGTGTGTGTGTGTGTGTGTGTGTGTGCGTAAAATGTGCGAATATAGATACATTTAAGTGTAAATGACAAAGTTTGTGTTGTTAAATGGGAATTGACACTTTTCAAAGTTGAAGAAAATGTATTCATTGTTTAGTTGAAAAAAAAAAAAAAAGAGACTTTTTTATAGACATTTTTTATATTGTGGTTAAAACATAACAAGCAAAACAAGCATCCTTATTGTGAGCGAGCTTGCATCTCTACAAACCTGACTCGTACTTGGCCTGGAGGATGCCCTTCCTATGATATTACACAGAATGGTATAAACCCTATCTATATCCATAAAGAATGTTCTGACGTATGTGTTTAGCTTTCTATTTCCATGGAATCAAAGTTACATACTGTTACTTTAACTCCAAACATGACATGATATTTAGACGTATTGTTCTGTGTTTAGTATGTGCACATGTGAGCTGGGAAGGGTCAAATAAACAGCATCACGACAGCATTATGAATACTGACTACTGTAAATGTTCCACAGTGTTATTTATTCATTGCTGCTCATGTTTTATTTACAATATGGATGATCATATAGGGGAGGATTGTCATGGTTATTGCAGTCTTCAATACATCTCATTGTCAGTTTCTCCAGTGCATTGCTCTTGAAAATGTTATTATGATGATTCTCAAAGTCCCTGCACAAATGAGGCACATTTTAATTATGAGTATGAGTTTTGTTTTTTGTTTTTTTAATAGATACGCACAGCTTTTCGCCCAGAGTGAAAAAAGGGTGTGAGGAGATTTTATTTTCAGACAAAGTCATAATTACTGCTTTAAAAGTCCACCACACACACTTTTCACACTCTTTCTTAACACCTACTCCAAACACAACATTTCCATTTATAATATAGCAATAAAATAGATCATCGGCCCAAAGCACATTATCTTGCAATGGTCCATACTGATTTTTGTTTTCTTTATTCTTGATTGTGTTTTTAGTTAGACCTGTCTCACAATCATGTAAAACCATCTTGGCTTGACACAGCGTTTAGAATACAAATTTCAGAATGTAATAATTATATTTTGCTTGGTCTATGTTTGACCTTCAAGGAAAATTAGATCAAATTTAGATTGTGACACACCAACAGAAACACAATTTGATGTTTTCCATTCAGGAAAAAAAACAACCTTCTTCAGGAGCTGTAGAAATCGGTTTTAGGATATGGATCTTGATGTTTTTGACTTTCTGATGTAAACATTGTACATTCAAATCATGCCTCTCATTCAGCAGCCTTCACTCTGGGCTGCACACTGAAAAGTCTTGTGTAGGACTTTGAGTCACAACAGATTTTGAGTATAGAAAACAAACATGTAAGGATTTAGACGCAATGGAGGTGGAATATGCGGCATCTATAACATAATTCCAACAAAGCTGTGCTACTGCCCTCACTGTTTGTCTTCGCAATTCAGTGAGGGTTGAATTCAGCACACATTTCACCACCTGAGCATGCTCCAGCTCTTGAGATTACATCTGCCTTTGTCCACTGTACCAGCCAAGACAAAAACAAACAATGACAGGATTTATTTTCACGTGTGTTTTTCACACAATAAAAAGGATGGAAAACCAGTTTTTCTGAGAATTCTTGTACACATAAAATGCTTTATATTTATATTTATTTAAAATATATATTAACTGGAAATAGATCGATATTTACACTTTTTGGCGAATCGGATATTGGGCTTGATTCTCCAGCATAGGTGAATATTTTGTTTGTGCTGACAAACTGCTTAAAGGGAAGACAAGAAGTTTTATTTTAACACTTAAGAGTAAAAATGGACACCGCCCAAAAAGTGTCTAAACTGCTTCAAACAGGGTTGTGGATGTCTAAAACTTATTTTCTATTGATATTATTATTTATTATACTTTTATTATGCAGATTAATACATTGTGTTCATGGGTTTCAGGCAAATTATTCCTTCCTGGATTGAAGGATTTTGTGAAGAATATATAATATTTGAATTTGAATTGCACTATTGCTATGACAACGTGGGACCCCTAACCCTTCAAGGAAGGTTCTGGAAGGAATCCGCCTGAAACACATGAATAGACAGTTCATAAGTTTGTGGTAATTTCAAATAATATATTTGGGAGAAAATGATCTAAATTGTCCCTTCATATTGCGGAAAAAATATTGGTAAAGCTCATCGGCCTCTGCATTTCTGAGTTCTAGAAATATTGGTATTGGCATTGGCCATGGGTAATTAACTTCAACCACCTTTTCTAATGCTGCTTTCCAGTTGTCCTCGGGGGTCAGATTGTTGAGGCTCCGACTTGTAAATTCACACTGGAACACACTCACATCTCGGAATTCATTCTTGGAAACTCGAACAACATTTCAGAACCCCGAGTTTATCAGAGTGAGACAATCCAATAAGTCTGCGCCCTGCGTGTGAATAAAGTTTAACATCCGCTAAATATTGATAGGAGTTTTACTTTACCTTTAGTTTTTCCTATTGTCTCTCGCTGTCTGTGAGCCTGCTCCTGCGCAGCGGCCATTGAGCTAAAGCGCTCTTTGATGCTAATGTCAACACGAAGCTAATGTCAACAAAAGCAAAAATTCACTCTCAGACCAAACTTTATAAAGTGTAATAAAGTGTCATTATATGTGTTGATACATTAAATAAATTGGATCTGTATTTTGGTTGACTGGAGCAATTTCCTGGTTTGTATTGTTTGCTTTCGAGTCGATAATGTGCATATACTGTAATCCACTGCTCACTGTTTTTTCCGATTCGACACCAGGAACACAGAAACCCGTAGAAAAACGTCTCTCCGAGGTCCAAGTTTCCAACTCCGAGGACAAACGGAACGCAACAAAAGTGTGAGGTGAGTGATTTGTAGAAGTCTGGGTAAAAGTTTATTGTCAATCTGCTAATTATATGTAAGAGTAAGTAAGTAAGTAAGAGCAGAGAGTAATGGAAATGTGCCACTCATTTTTTTTTTATTCCTTCTTTTCTTGTTTCACTTTTGGATTTTGTGATACAGCAATTAATCCAGCCACCGGAGATCAGCAAAATGTACATTTGACGGCCCTAATCCAATGCCAATGAATACAAAAGTAAAACCCCCAAAGCAAAAACCATTTCCACAGGAGACGTTCTATTCTGCAGCCGCTGCCACCTCAGATGATTGCTGTGACATAACATCCATCCATCAGTAAATGCATCTGACCCTTACCTCTGCAGGATTCTCATTGCTCCATTAACTCTGACCTGATGTGAATGCGCAGGAAGACTACAACACAAACAGGTTTCAATCATGACCCTTATACTAACCATCAAAAACAACCAAGAATTATAATAATGTCCTAGCAACTTGTACAATCTTGGACATCAACATAACAATCTTCTCTTCTCAAAATGTAAATCACTCCATCATTTCCCATAATGGGCAGTACAAAATGGAAGACGGATCTTGTAATTACAAAGGTTTAAGCAGGATAAGAAATGGAAAGTGTTTTCTCTTGGGCTGTGTCAGATTCAAAAGACTTTTAAAAAAGCTTACTGCGTGAAGAAAAGCCTGCACAGTGATATTTGAAGGCACATGAGTTCAGGATGCAAGCTTGATCCGCTCCTAACCTACATTCACATTTGATGTTGAACACGTGTTAAAAATAGCGCAGGTATAAACTAACAAAAGTTTGCCTTCCCAGTAGTTCAGCCTTGAGCATGTTTTTGTTGGAGCTATGTGAACATTTATCAAAGTCAGTGCGTCTTCTTTCTCAGATTAAAATGATTAATTTAGGCCTATTGTAGGTAAATCATTTGATGTGAAGACAGATAAAAGGATGTGAGGGGCGGTGACATGGTTGTGATTGACAGATGTAATTAACAAAAGCACAAACATGAAAGAAGTGGGTCAGTATTCAACACACCCTTGAGACGTCTTCATATCCACATTTGCCAAGCAGGTGCACACTGGCGGTTAGTCTACAGAACAAGACAGAAAGAGTAGGATTGGATTTTGCCTTACTTTCCTAAAAAAGAATAAAGTGGTTTTGGAAGTGGGTCGGGAACATTAGTGATTTAAAGTGGCCAAACCGCCTTGTCAATGTCCAATCTCGTCTGATTTAAGAAGCTAAGCAGTGTAGAGAAAACCAGGTGCCGCAGTGGCACTGCTGTAAACTGTTGTGTCCTTAAGCAAGACACTTCACCCACCTGGCCCAGTGTACCCTCAGGAGTACACTCATATAGGAATAGATATACATTCAGAGGTATTTGATTATGATCATATTATATAATACATAACAGTCCTACTCAACTTACGGCCCAGGGCCCAGATCAGGCCCTCCGAATGATCTGATCTGACCTGCGAACCATCTTCCAAGTACTAAAATATATATGCCTCCTGTTCACTTGTTTAATTCTCTGTTAGTACTAGTTTAGACTTTGTCCCGGTTCAGTCCTTTAAGCTGTGTTCAGACTGCTGCGGCAAAGCGGCCAGTTTACATTCAAAATCTATGTGGACGCGCAACCTGCGAATCCAGCGTTTTTGCGGCTCAAACCCAACGTTTTGATCGGCGGACGCGGCGTGACTTGGGCGTTTGAGCGGCAGACGCTCTGCCCGCGCTGGTCGCTCGAGAGGCCGCCGCAGACAAGTTGGACAAAGCTGAACTTTTTTTACAACTAATCAGCGATTACACTACAGTGTGGTGCGTACGCACTACCCAGAAGACGGACCAAAGCAAACCCCGGACCAATGAAAAAATCAGCCAGACGCAGCTCTTGGAGCAAATAATGATATTCACTAAACTCTGCTCACCTCTGAAGTATCTGTGGGACCCAGACAAGCCGTCGAGCCGATCGCCTCAGTTTTTGGACTTTGTAAAGTAAATTCACCAAAGCCATTCTCTTAACCTGAACTGCCATAGGACACAACTCCTCCACTGCGCATGTGCGTTTGCCGCCTCGGCCGAGTGTCTGCTGCGGCCAATTTCTGCGGGCAGCGCGCATTTGGCCGCTGCGGTGTGAACGCACCTTTGTACCTGGTTTGATTCCGAGTTAGTGGTTGGTTTCTAGCCCTAGTTTAATTCAAGTTCAGCACTGGATTGGTCCTTGAGAATTTTAAGTTGAATAGCCCTGATATATAATCACATCATATTTACTTGTTCAGACATTTATGTTTTGTTCAACTTATATTGAATATAAATATACAATTTTTCAGTAAACACTGCACATATTGATGACATACAAAAACCCTGTATTTTACAATGTCAACAAATCCAAACATCTTTGATGGACTCCAGGGGCCTCCAGCAGTGACGTGCAGTGAGGTTCATGCCTAGTGAGGCAGATTTATCAATGCGAATGAACCAAAAAGAGCACCTTAAACATAATTCGATTGACAACAGACAATGAGTTGTGCTTTATATCTCATTTCAGCATTCTTTATACAAACATAAGACATATTTGATTTAAGGTCAAAATTAATTCCAATTGAGCCAAATTCCAGCCTATTTCAAGCCAAAATAAATAAAAGTTTATGGTCTTATCTTTACATTTTGATAAGCCGGATTGCAAATAAGAAATAAATGATAAAAGAAGATAGCGCAGCAGTCCACGTGCTCAGGAGCGCCCTCTGCCTTGAGTCAGGCGTATTGTTTGCCTCACCAAGTGAACTTTTACTGCTGTTTTTATAATGAATCTGCGAGCCAAAACACGTTGCAGAAATACATTTCATACATTATCCAGAATATGGAAGTACAGAGCACATCGTCAGGGTGTTTTATTTGTTATATAGAGGGACAGCTCTTGCCCCAAGTGGAGGAGTTTAAGTATCTCGGGATCTTGTTCACGAGTGAGGGAAGGATGGAGCGTGAGATTGACAGGCGGATTGGTGCAGCGTCTGCAGTGATGCGGTCGCTGCATCGGACCGTTGTGGTAAAGAAGGAGCTGAGTCGAAAGACAAAGCTCTCGATTTACCGGTCAATCTATGTTCCTGCCCTCACCTATGGTCATGAGCTTTGGGTAGTGACCGAAAGGACAAGATCGCGGATACAAGCGGTTGAAATGAGTTTCCTCCGCAGGGTGGCTGGGCGCTCCCTTAGAGATAGGGTGAGGAGCTCAGTCACACGGGAGGAGCTCGGAGTAGAGCCGCTGCTCCTCCACGTTGAGAGGAGCCAGCTGAGGTGGCTCGGGCATCTGTTCCGGATACCTCCTGGACGCCTCCCTAGGGAGGTGTTTCGGGCATCTCCCACCGGGAGGAGGCCCCGGGGAAGACCCAGGACACGCTGGAGGGACTATGTCTCTCGGCTGGCCTGGGAACGCCTCGGGATCCCCCCGGAGGAGTTGGAGGAAGTGTCTGGGGATAAGGAAGTCTGGGAGTCCCTGCTTAAAACTGCTGCCCCCGCGACCCGGCCCCGGATAAAGCGGAAGAAGATGGATGGCATACAGCACAGTCTGTGAGGCATTACACTGTGCGACGTGAGGCAGCCGCCCCTCCTCCCTGTATTTGAACGGGAGTTATGGGACATGTGGAAATTCTGATATTCTTAATTTAAAAAAATACTGGTTCCAAAATATTGGATTCAAAGGGGTTTATAATACATACCAGATGACAAATATTAACATTTATTATATTTTATAATTCAGTTTTTTTCTGGTTCTGCCTCCCCTGAATGCACGTCGCTGGCCTCCA
The DNA here is from genome assembly GCA_015082035.1 of Chaenogobius annularis. NCBI lineage: Eukaryota > Metazoa > Chordata > Actinopteri > Gobiiformes > Gobiidae > Chaenogobius > Chaenogobius annularis. The sequence continues at coordinate 117,753 of BJKM01000183.1, read as the reverse complement.
GGGTTATAAAGTGTGCATCATACAAAAACATGACTTTCCAGGTGATCTATAAAAAGACAACATTTCTGAATCGTGCCTGTGACGGGTTTCTTACAGAGATGAGGCAGGAGGAAACTTGCAATAAGAGAAGAGTAGAGCGAATTTAAGGTGGGTTTGTGTTCTGTTCCTTTACTTTACTTAGAATTCCACGATAAGTTTTCTCAATGAGACTCATGTATTTTCAGACTGGAGCTTGGAAATGTTATTGCTTTACCTGGAAGGTTCAAAGCATGGCATTAAACCTCATGACCGATAAACATGTGTTCTTACTGCGAGTGGGGTCGCCTCTCCATAGATCTGACCTGTCACATGCCTCCATGGAAATAGACTAGTTTAATACTGGCCAAGGGTGTGCAAAATGTTTTCCTTGGTGGGCCAAAATTAATAGGCATTAGCGGGCAGAGGGCTAAAAGTTTTTTCACGTTAAGTTAGTCTTGCAAAGGTATTTATGAGTAAGTTGTCTCTAATTATTGTGCTCTTCAGGGGTATATGGGCTTTGTCTTTCAGCGCAAAATGTAATCAAAACACCCCCTCATGTACCAAATTAAACTCGAAGTTTGGCCATGGGCTCCACTTTGGGCATCCCTGTTCTCTGAAAAGCTAGGGGAATGTCGCTCTAGCTGCAGCTACTTCCAGGTCCAATAGAATTCTAGCCGTATTTATTATAATGAAGTTTTTAAACTTAAACATGTTTTGTTGATTCACAAGGGACATTTTGATGATTTTAACCTTCTCCAGGGCTTTGTAAAAGCTGTTTAAAATGTCAAAAAGTTAATTCTTACCGTTATAATTTAGATATAAACATGAAAGTGCCAATTGTAAAAAATAGACCCCCAATGATACAATGCAGTGTGAAACAGTTTGATTCCCCTGATATGTCACCAGGAGGTTCTGTCAAAGTCTCTGTTTCTGCTGGAGCCAAACAAACTGTGAGGAAGTCACACTTAACAATCCCAGAGCATCTCCGTGAGGAAAAGCAGATGTTGGACCCTTAGAAAAAATACATAGAGATGGGATGTTGGGACAGGAAGTGGAAACAGTTGTGGGAATGGAGACCGGGCTTTAGCCTGGCCTTGACCCCAGAGTCTCTGCACTGGACACAGCCGAAATGAGGCCCCACACCAAAGTGGGACCAAATCAAGGCCTGCCGTTCTTTTCTATTGCCGCTGACCTCTCTATGTGCGGTCAGTCCAATACCTGATACAACATTAGCCACTGCAATAAGCACCGGGTCTTCTGGTCATTTTCAATTCTTACTGGGACACAACCTGCCCCCCAGCAACCACACTTCCAGGAAGAAAGCTTTTGTTTTTGCAACTCCTCTCATCTCATTTCCTGACTCCAGACTATTTTGGACCTCACAGCTATAGGCCCAGCGGTTACTAATCCCCAATGCAGCCAACAAGCAGCAGAAGCATCAAACGGCAGCTCCGTGGACAGCCTGGAGAAATCCGACAACTTTCAGTGACAACAGGAAGCAATAAAATCAAAGAAACAGCTGATTGAAAGTGAAGGCTGAGGACGAGCAGCTGTGTGAGAGATAGCGGCCCCTTCAGTGCAATGGAGAGGTCTATTCTAAAAGAAGAGGAGGCGAGAGGGGAATGACAGAGTTTTAGCTGATGGCACCCCAAGGAATATGTCCCATATAAACTGGAATAAGTCCAAATAAACTGATGTGTGTTTGTATAACCTCCGTCTCACCCACATGGCTTTCTTTTTAGGATCAAGCTGACTCTGCTCACTAAATCATTGAAAAGAGCAATATTCTCGTCAATAATAAATGTTTTCAAAAATCGATTGCGATAATGAGGCCTGAACTTGACACACAATGAAAGAATAATGTAGGATGCCTTGATGCTGAACTAATGGCACTTTTCCCATCTCTATATCAGTGTTTCTCATCCAGGGGTAAAAATGTTCTTTGTAGTAAATTTTATATACTTAAGAATGTTTAGAAGGATCTTAGCCATGAATTGAATTAAAACAAGAAAATATAATCGTAGTAATGAACAATATTCTACTATAGTAAACAGCAGTTTGACAATGTTCAAATCTAGACTGAAAGGATTTTACCTGCACACTTCTGTTCTAAAGTACATTTTATAATGATTATTTATGTTTCTATCTGTTCGTATTGTGATTTGAATGGATCATTTCCTGCTTTGTAAAACACTTTTAAATTATTTTGTACAAATTGGGCTCTATAATGCCATTCATCTGTACCTGAGTTGAGGGTACTTGAGTGTGAGAGAAAGCTTAGGGCCACACGAGACAAAAAAGGTTGGCAAGCACTGCTATTTCATAATCATAATTTTATATAATATGTAATTTTTAACCATAATATTTTCATTTTCTATATTTTTTTTCATATAGTCTCAAAAGGTTCTATGATGGTGGTGTGGTGAAGTGAGTATCTCTAATAGTTTTAGTGTAAATGATCTGATGCTATATATTTTTTTGGAGTTACATGTGTACAATCCGAGTTATACATGTATAAATACAAATGGAATAGTCTGGAGCACACACATCCTCATATTTTGTAAAAGTCCTTTTATGTTAGACAGGCATAATTAATTTTGAATGCTTTGATCAAACCCGTTTGTTTTTCTCTGGCCATGTTAACCCTTTAGGCGCCAGAGTTTGTGGGGGTGAATGAAAAAAAAAAAAAAAAAAAAAAAAAAATTAATAAAAAAAATAAATAAAAAATAATTATAATAATAAAATATGTGAAAACATATAAAATATAGATATTTGTGAAATCATTGGACTTAGAAAAAATTCATGTTGCGTCTGAGTGTGGACTTAGAAAAAATCCTGTTGCGTCTGCGTGTGGACTTAGAAAAAATCCTGTTTCGTCTGAGTGTGGACTTAGAAAAAATCCTGGCGTAGAGTACCATATGCCTGTTGGACTTAGTCATATTTTCATCTGTGCGAAAAAAGCATATCCCCAGTTTCTTCCGGGTTGAGTACGCTGCCCCAGGCGAAATGTCTTACGCTGCCTCCACGCGAACTTTGCAAATCTGCAAGTCTCCAAGGGACGGCCGGGCGGTTTTGAAGAACAACGTTTTTGGCGATTGAGCTATCGACTAATCCCGGTTCTATTCAAGCCGGGGACCAAGCACTTTCACTGGGCATATGAAGTCCACCTCACACGGGCCTCTTTCTGGTTCTATTTGGGTCTGAAAGGCAACTCCTGGAGATGGAGTGGAGCACACTTTGCCAGTGGGGGAACAGAGTGGCCCGGGGTCCCGGAACGGACCCTGGACGCACGGAAATAGCACCCCACGTGCAGCGCGGTGCTGCAGACACAGAGAGGGTCCGAGGAAGTCAGTGAACATGTCCCCAACGAGCAGGGTGGTGCAGGAGACACGGGGAGGGCCTGATAGGAGCAGGGGGAAATCACAAGTGCCATGGGAGGACCGGGGACGTGCGAGGGTCGGTGCTGGAGCACCGGGAGGGTGCCTGGGTCCCGGAGCGGCTCTCTGACGCACGGAGCATGTCCCGCAGGTGCAGGGCGGTCCCAGAGCACCGGGGAGGGCGGGAGACGGGCAGAGCCACTTAGCAAAAATCAGGGGAGGACCGGGGACGTGCCAGGGTCGGTGCTGGCGCACCGGGAGGGTGCCTGGGTCCCGGAGCGGCTCTCTGACGCACGGATTATGTCCCGCAGGGGCAGGGCGGTCCCAGAGCACCGGGGAGGGCGGGAGACGGGCAGAGCCACTTAGCAAAAATCAGGGGAGGACCGGGGACGTGCCAGGGTCGGTGCTGGCGCACCGGGAGGGTGCCCGGGTCCCGGAGCGGCCCTCTGACGCACGGAGCATGTCCCGCAGGAGCAAGGGCGGTCCAAGAGCACCGGAGAGGGCGGGAGACGGGCAGAGCCACTTAGCAAAAATCAGGGGAGGACCGGGGACGTGCCAGGGTCGGTGCTGGCGCACCGGGAGGGTGCCTGGGTCCCGGAGCGGCTCTCTGACGCACGGATTATGTCCCGCAGGGGCAGGGCGGTCCCAGAGCACCGGGAGGGCGGGAGACGGGCAGAGCCACTTAGCAAAAATCAGGGGAGGACCGGGGACGTGCCAGGGTCGGTGCTGGCGCACCGGGAGGGTGCCTGGGTCCCGGAGCGGCTCTCTGACGCACGGAGCATGTCCCGCAGGTGCAGGGCGGTCCCAGAGCACCGGGGAGGGCGGGAGACGGGCAGAGCCACTTAGCAAAAATCAGGGGAGGACCGGGGACGTGCCAGGGTCGGTGCTGGCGCACCGGGAGGGTGCCTGGGTCCCGGAGCGGCTCTCTGACGCACGGAGCATGTCCCACAGGTGCAGGGCGGTCCCAGAGCACCGGGGAGGGCGGGAGACGGGCAGAGCCACTTAGCAAAAATCAGGGGAGGACCGGGGACGTGCCAGGGTCGGTGCTGGCGCACCGGGAGGGTGCCTGGGTCCCGGAGCGGCTCTCTGACGCACGGAGCATGTCCCGCAGGTGCAGGGCGGTCCCAGAGCACCGGGGAGGGCGGGAGACGGGCAGAGCCACTTAGCAAAAATCAGGGGAGGACCGGGGACGTGCCAGGGTCGGTGCTGGCGCACCGGGAGGGTGCCTGGGTCCCGGAGCGGCTCTCTGACGCACGGAGCATGTCCCGCAGGTGCAGGGCGGTCCCAGAGCACCGGGGAGGGCGGGAGACGGGCAGAGCCACTTAGCAAAAATCAGGGGAGGACCGGGGACGTGCCAGGGTCGGTGCTGGCGCACCGGGAGGGTGCCTGGGTCCCGGAGCGGCCCTCTGACGCACGGAGCATGTCCCGCAGGGCAGGGCGGTCCAGAGCACCGGGGAGGGCGGGAGACGGGCAGAGCCACTTAGCAAAAATCAGGGGAGGACCGGGGACGTGCCAGGGTCGGTGCTGGCGCACCGGGAGGGTGCCTGGGTCCCGGAGCGGCTCTCTGACGCACGGAGCATGTCCCGCAGGGGCAGGGCGGTCCCAGAGCACCGGGGAGGGCGGGAGACGGGCAGAGCCACTTAGCAAAAATCAGGGGAGGACCGGGGACGTGCCAGGGTCGGTGCTGGCGCACCGGGAGGGTGCCTGGGTCCCGGAGCGGCTCTCTGACGCACGGAGCATGTCCCGCAGGTGCAGGGCGGTCCCAGAGCACGGGAGGGCGGGAG
>BJKM01000183.1:0-112228 GCA_015082035.1 Chaenogobius annularis | reverse complement strand
CATACGCAAGAGCGACCTCCTGGCTCGGCTCAGCTGGTACAGATTTACAGAGCAAGTCTCCGGAGCCGGGACTTGCAGCAGAGGAGTGCTTTGACCTGGGCACTACTTGCGGCAGTAGGCAGGGTTAGGCCGAAGTACTGTTACACATGTTATTCTTGCTATGCGTTCAGTTAATGTGTTTCAAAATGGCCCAATTGGAAGGGAAGCGCCCCTGGCGTTTAGGGCAGCTCTGGAGCCGGGACTTAGCCAGAGAGGAGTGCTTTGACCTGGGCCAGACTTTGGGGCTTTTCCCTGGTTCTCTGGTCCTTTTGGAGCCAGACTAGTGCCAGGCTTAGCCCAGAGAGGAGTGCTTTGACCTGGGCAGACTTTGGGGGCTTTTCCCTGGTTCCTCTGGTCCTTTTGGAGCCAGACTAGTGCCAGGCCTTAGCCCAGAGAGGAGTGCTTTGACCCGGGCACTACTTTGGGCAGTTTTCCCCTGGCTCTGCTGGTACATTTAGGGCAAGTCTGGAGCCGGGACTTAGCCCAGAGAGGAGTGCTTTGACCCGGGCACTACTTTGCGGCAGTTCCCTGGCTTCTGCTGGTACCTTTTGGGCAAGTCTGGAGCCGGGACTTAGCCCAGAGAGGAGTGCTTTGACCTGGGCCAGACTTTGGGGGCTTTTCCCTGGTTCCTCTGGTCCTTTTGGAGCCAGACTAGTGCCAGGCCTCAGCCCAGAGTGGAGTGCTTTGACCCGGGCCAGACTTTGGGGGCTTTTCCCTGGCTCTGCTGGTACATTTAGGGCAAGTCTGGAGCCGGGACTTGGCCCAGAGAGGAGTGCTTTGACCCGGGCACTACTTTGCGGCAGTTCCCCCTGGCTCTGCTGGTACTTTTAGGGCAAGTCTGGAGCCGGGACTTAGCCCAGAGAGGAGTGCTTTGACCTGGGCCAGACTTTGGGGGCTTTTCCCTGGTTCCTCTGGTCCTTTTGGAGCCAGACTAGTGCCAGGCCTCAGCCCAGAGTGGAGTGCTTTGACCTGGGCCAGACTTTGGGGGCTTTTCCCTGGTTCCTCTGGTCCTTTTGGAGCCAGACTAGTGCCAGGCCTCAGCCCAGAGTGGAGTGCTTTGACCCGGGCCAGACTTTGGGGGCTTTTCCCTGGCTCTGCTGGTACATTTAGGGCAAGTCTGGAGCCGGGACTTGGCCCAGAGAGGAGTGCTTTGACCCGGGCACTACTTTGCGGCAGTTCCCCTGGCTCTGCTGGTACTTTTAGGGCAAGTCTGGAGCCGGGACTTAGCCCAGAGAGGAGTGCTTTGACCTGGGCCAGACTTTGGGGGCTTTTCCCTGGTTCCTCTGGTCCTTTTGGAGCCAGACTAGTGCCAGGCCTCAGCCCAGAGTGGAGTGCTTTGACCTGGGCCAGACTTTGGGGGCTTTTCCCTGGTTCTGCTGGTCCTTTTGGAGCCAGACTAGTGCCAGGCCTCAGCCCAGAGTGGGAGTGGTTTGACCTGGGCCAGACTTTGGGGGCTTTTCCCTGGTTCTGCTGGTCCTTTTGGGGCAAGTCTGGTGCCGGGACTTGGCCCAGAGAGGAGTGCTTTGACCCGGGCACTACTTTTGGGCAGTTCCCTGGTCTGCTGGTACTTTTAGGGCAAGTCTGGAGCCGGGACTTAGCCCAGAGTGGAGTGCTTTTGACCTGGGCCAGACTTTGGGGGCTTTTCCCTGGTTCCTCTGGTCCTTTTGGGGCCAGACTAGTGCCAGGACTTAGCCCAGAGTGGAGTGCTTTGACCTGGGCCAGACTTTGGGGGCTTTTCCCTGGTTCTGCTGGTCCTTTTGGAGCCAGACTAGTGCCAGGCCTCAGCCCAGGGGGGAGTGGTTTGACCTGGGCCAGACTTTGGGTCCTTTTTCCTGGTTCCTTCTGGTCCTTTTGGGGCCAGACTAGTGCCAGGACTTAGCCCAGAGTGGAGTGCTTTGACCTGGGCCAGACTTTGGGGGCTTTTCCCTGGTTCTGCTGGTCCTTTTGGAGCCAGACTAGTGCCAGGCCTCAGCCCAGGGGGGAGTGGTTTTGACCTGGGCCAGACTTTGGGTCCTTTTCCCTGGTTCTTCTGGTCCTTTTTTGGGGCCAGACTAGTGCCAGGACTTAGCCCAGAGTGGAGTGCTTTGACCTGGGCCAGACTTTGGGGGCTTTTCCCTGGTTCTGCTGGTCCTTTTGGAGCCAGACTAGTGCCAGGCCTCAGCCCAGGGGGGAGTGGTTTGACCTGGCCCAGACTTTGGGTCCTTTATCCTGGTTCCTCTGGTCCTTTTGGAGCCAGACTAGTGCCAGGCCTTAGCCCAGAGTGGAGTGCTTTGACCTGGGCCAGACTTTGGGGGCTTTTCCCTGGTTCCTCTGGTCCTTTTTGGAGCCAGACTAGTGCCAGGACTTAGCCCAGAGTGGAGTGCTTTGACCTGGGCCAGACTTTGGGGGCTTTTCCCTGGTTCTGCTGGTCCTTTTGGGCAAGTCTGGAGCCGGGACTTGGCCCAGAGAGGGAGTGCTTTGACCTGGGCACTACTTTGGGCAGTTCCCCTGGTTCTGCTGGTACTTTTAGGGCAAGACTGGAGCCGGGACTTAGCCCAGAGTGGAGTGCTTTGACCTGGGCCAGACTTTGGGGGCTTTTCCCCTGGTTCCTCTGGTCCTTTTGGAGCCAGACTAGTGCCAGGCTCAGCCCAGAGTGGAGTGCTTTGACCTGGGCCAGACTTTGGGGGCTTTTTCCCTGGTTCTGCTGGTCCTTTTGGAGCCAGACTAGTGCCAGGCCTCAGCCCAGGGGGGAGTGGTTTGACCTGGGCCAGACTTTGGGTCCTTTTTCCTGGTTCCTCTGGTCCTTTTGGGGCCAGACTAGTGCCAGGACTTAGCCCAGAGTGGAGTGCTTTGACCTGGGCCAGACTTTGGGGGCTTTTCCCTGGTTCCTCTGGTCCTTTTGGGGCCAGACTAGTGCCAGGACTTAGCCCAGAGTGGAGTGCTTTGACCTGGGCCAGACTTTGGGGGCTTTTCCCTGGTTCTGCTGGTCCTTTTGGAGCCAGACTAGTGCCAGGCCTCAGCCCAGGGGGGAGTGGTTTGACCTGGGCCAGACTTTGGGTCCTTTTCCCTGGTTCTTCTGGTCCTTTTGGGGCCAGACTAGTGCCAGGACTTAGCCCAGAGTGGAGTGCTTTGACCTGGGCCAGACTTTGGGGGCTTTTCCCTGGTTCTGCTGGTCCTTTTGGAGCAAGACTAGTGCCAGGCCTCAGCCCAGGGGGGAGTGGTTTGACCTGGCCCAGACTTTGGGTCCTTTATCCTGGTTCCTCTGGTCCTTTTGGAGCCAGACTAGTGCCAGGACTTAGCCCAGAGTGGAGTGCTTTGACCTGGGCCAGACTTTGGGGGCTTTTCCCTGGTTCTGCTGGTCCTTTTGGAGCCAGACTAGTGCCAGGCCTCAGCCCAGGGGGGAGTGGTTTTTGACCTGGCCCAGACTTTGGGTCCTTTATCCTGGTTCCTCTGGTCCTTTTGGGGCCAGACTAGTGCCAGGCCTTAGCCCAGAGTGGAGTGCTTTGACCTGGGCCAGACTTTGGGGGCTTTTCCCTGGTTCTTCTGGTCCTTTTGGAGCCAGACTAGTGCCAGGACTTAGCCCAGAGTGGAGTGCTTTGACCTGGGCCAGACTTTGGGGGCTTTTCCCTGGTTCTGCTGGTCCTTTTGGAGCCAGACTAGTGCCAGGCCTCAGCCCAGGGGGGAGTGGTTTGACCTGGCCCAGACTTTGGGTCCTTTATCCTGGTTCCTCTGGTCCTTTTGGGGCCAGACTAGTGCCAGGCCTTAGCCCAGAGTGGAGTGCTTTGACCTGGGCCAGACTTTGGGGGCTTTTCCCTGGTTCTTCTGGTCCTTTTGGAGCCAGACTAGTGCCAGGACTTAGCCCAGAGTGGAGTGCTTTGACCTGGGCCAGACTTTGGGGGCTTTTCCCTGGTTCTGCTGGTCCTTTTGGAGCCAGACTAGTGCCAGGCCTCAGCCCAGGGGGAGTGGTTTGACCTGGCCCAGACTTTGGGTCCTTTATCCTGGTTCCTCTGGTCCTTTTGGGGCCAGACTAGTGCCAGGCCTTAGCCCAGAGTGGAGTGCTTTGACCTGGGCCAGACTTTGGGGGCTTTTCCCTGGTTCTTCTGGTCCTTTTGGAGCCAGACTAGTGCCAGGACTTAGCCCAGAGTGGAGTGCTTTGACCTGGGCCAGACTTTGGGGGCTTTTCCCTGGTTCTGCTGGTCCTTTTGGAGCCAGACTAGTGCCAGGACTTAGCCCAGAGTGGAGTGCTTTGACCTGGGCCAGACTTTGGGGGCTTTTCCCTGGTTCTGCTGGTCCTTTTGGAGCCAGACTAGTGCCAGGCCTCAGCCCAGGGGGGAGTGGTTTGACCTGGCCCAGACTTTGGGTCCTTTTTCCTGGTTCCTCTGGTCCTTTTGGGGCCAGACTAGTGCCAGGACTTAGCCCAGAGTGGAGTGCTTTGACCTGGGCCAGACTTTGGGGGCTTTTCCCTGGTTCTTCTGGTCCTTTTGGAGCCAGACTAGTGCCAGGACTTAGCCCAGAGTGGAGTGCTTTGACCTGGGCCAGACTTTGGGGGCTTTTCCCTGGTTCTGCTGGTCCTTTTGGAGCCAGACTAGTGCCAGGACTTAGCCCAGAGTGGAGTGCTTTGACCTGGGCCAGACTTTGGGGGGCTTTGCCCTGGTTCCTCTGGTCCTTTTGGGGCCAGAATGGTGCCAGGACTTAGCCCAGGGGGGAGTGGTTTGACGTGGGCCAGACTTTGGGGGCTTTGCCCTGGTTCCTCTGGTCCTTTTGGGGCCAGACTAGTGCCAGGCCTTAGCCCAGGGGGGAGTGGTTTGACGTGGGCCAGACTTTGGGGGCTTTGCCCTGGTTCCTCTGGTCCTTTTGGGGCCACTAGTCTGGCTCCAAAAGGACCAGAGGAACCAGGGCAAAGCCCCCAAAGTCTGGCCCAGGTCAAAGCACTCCACTCTGGGCTGAGGCCTGGCACCAGGCTGGCCCCAAAAGGACCAGAGGAACCAGGGCAAAGCCCCCAAAGTCTGGCCCAGGTCAAAGCACTCCACTCTGGGCTAAGGCCTGGCACTAGTCTGGCCCCAAAAGGACCAGAGGAACCAGGGCAAAGCCCCCAAAGTCTGGCCCACGTCAAACCACTCCCCCCTGGGCTAAGTCCTGGCACCTTTCTGGCCCCAAAAGGACCAGAGGAACCAGGGCAAAGCCCCCAAAGTCTGGCCCAGGTCAAAGCACTCCACTCTGGGCTAAGGCCTGGCACCATTCTGGCACCAAAAGGACCAGAGGAACCAGGGCAAAGCCCCCAAAGTCTGGCCCAGGTCAAAGCACTCCACTCTGGGCTAAGGCCTGGCACCATTCTGGCACCAAAAGGACCAGAGGAACCAGGGCAAAAGCCCCAAAGTCTGGCCCACGTCAAACCACTCCCCCTGGGCTAAGTCCTGGCACCTTTCTGGCCCCAAAAGGACCAGAGGAACCAGGGCAAAGCCCCCAAAGTCTGGCCCAGGTCAAAGCACTCCACTCTGGGCTAAGGCCTGGCACCATTCTGGCACCAAAAGGACCAGAGGAACCAGGGCAAAGCCCCCAAAGTCTGGCCCAGGTCAAAGCACTCCACTCTGGGCTAAGGCCTGGCACCATTCTGGCACCAAAAGGACCAGAGGAACCAGGGCAAAGCCCCAAAAGTCTGGCCCACGTCAAACCACTCCCCCTGGGCTAAGTCCTGGCACCTTTCTGGCCCCAAAAGGACCAGAGGAACCAGGGCAAAAGCCCCCAAAGTCTGGCCCAGGTCAAAGCACTCCACTCTGGGCTGAGGCCTGGTCCTTTTGGGGCCAGACTAGTGCCAGGCCTTAGCCCAGAGTGGAGTGCTTTGACCTGGGCCAGACTTTGGGGGCTTTGCCCTGGTTCCTCTGGTCCTTTTTTGGGCCAGACTAGTGCCAGGACTTAGCCCAGAGTGGAGTGCTTTGACCTGGGCCAGACTTTGGGGGCTTTGCCCTGGTTCCTCCGTTCCTTTTGGGGCCAGGCTGGTGCCAGGACTTAGCCCAGGGGGGAGTGCTTTGACCTGGGCCAGACTCTGGGGGGCTTTTCCCTGGTTCCTCTGGTCCTGTTGGAGCCAGACTAGTGCCAGGACTTAGCCCAGAGTGGAGTGCTTTGACCTGGGCCAGACTTTGGGGGCTTTTCCCTGGTTCCTCTGGTCCTTTTGGAGCCAGACTAGTGCCAGGACTTAGCCCAGGGGGGAGTGCTTTGACCTGGGCCAGACTTTGTGAATCAGATTTCCCTGATTTTTGCACCTGTATATTACTGTACAGCTGTTCCTGATTACAAGGAATAACCAAATGATGACTGCCACCTTGTTTTTTATGAAATACTTTATTATTTTTGCATTATGTTTTCGATTTATCCATCCATCCATCCCAGAGATTATGTCCCTCCAGGGTCCAGGTACCGTGCACTTTCACATGTCTAAATGACAGCATTTATAGTTTTTGAGAGTATGGTATCTCTCATTGCAGGGTACAGCACAGAGGCCAACGCCACACTGACGGCACCTGTACTTCGTCTGGCGCCTGCCTTTGGTACGGGAACGGTCTGAACAAACTATGCAGTCCGGACGGTCCTCTGTTTCACAAAGCCAGTGACGTTCTGTGAGCCTCTGTGGCATGACACTCCCTGCTCCTGAAGGCCGGCCTCCTTTCCTCTGTTCCTTTCTCGTGTGATCAGCCAGTAATGCATCGATAATGTCCTGAATGTAAGCCTTTAAAGGTTTGTGTGGGCCTGGGGTGGATTTAGTGTAAATGATGTGTGAGTTGACAACACTTATGCTGAGAATGGCATTGAATATGCGATGGTACCACTTCCTAGAGCGATGTGGAAAGAGATATGTCTTCATTCTCTGGTCTGCTGTATCCACACCCCCATGAATGCATTGTACTGGTTGACACATACGGGTCTTTTGATCGCACGGAATCCAGTTGCCCCTTTCTTGGACCTGATTCTCTCTCTCTGAACACAGTCATTACCATGGATAGTGGACAGCATTGTGACTCTTTTTGTGTCATGCCAGGTACATGTCAATAGTTTTCCCTTTCTCAAAAATACTGGGTCATCCCCTTTTTTTTAGCTGTAAGACACTTTTCCCCAGGCCTTTGGGCATCCCTTTCCTTGTAGTCCTTACCGTCCCACACAGTCCAGTTTCCAAATCTGCTAATTCATTTGCAATTGCAGGTGAAGTATAGTAACTGTCCATGTAAACCTCATGTCCTTTACCAGTAAATGGAGCCACTAGCTCACGGACAACTGCGTGTGTTGCACTGATGTTGCTTGCATTATCTGAGTACTGTCCAGTGTTCATAGACCAACGCAACACGTACCCTGAACAGCTTTCACTCAGAGCATACACTCTATAGCCATATTTATCCGGTTTATTGGGACTGTAATATTTGAGTGTTGATCTCCCCTTGAAAGCTATTGTCATCTCATCCAAAGAAAGCTCCTTGAGTGGACTGTAAACTGCTGCAAATTTGGGAATAATAAGATCCATTATTGGACGGACTTTGAAAAGTTTATCGTGCCCCGGCTCACCTGGTCTCACGTAATCATTATTATTGACAAAATGAAAGAATGAAAGAATGATTTCAAATCTGTTTCTTGACATTACATTTCCAAAACCTGGTGTTTGTGTAAGCCAAAATGTTCCCCAGTAATCCTCAATTTCAGCTTTCTCAACAAGGCCCATGGACAAATGCAACGCGAGGAAAGCCTTCATTTCAGAGACTGATACATCAGACCACTCCAGAAATCTTGAATGTGGCTTCAGCTGCATTGATGATATGCACTGCTGTGCATATCTGTTTGTCTCCTCAGCAATCAAGGTCCAAAACTCATCTGTCAGAAAGAGTGACAGAATATCAATTGGCTCAGCATCTGTCAGATCTTTCTCTCCTGTGTAGCCAACAGGCCCTTCAAACGGTTTGATCCATGCCTGAAATACCTCAACTTCTCTCAGCTGATCCCAGCTCTCATCCCCCACTCATGTCAGGGCAAGTTGAACTGGCTCCCCTAATTCCCCGCCTTTCTCCTTGTCTCTCCTTTGCACCTCGTTGTCCTGAATCCCCTTCATCACCACTTGGACTTCCATGGTCACTCTCAGGCAAATAATTCCCATCAGAATCCGAATCTGCTGTATATTGCAACTGAGATTCAGCACGTGTACTTCTTCGAGCCATTTTGAATTTTTTTTGTTTGCTTACCGGAAATGACATGGCTAATAAAGGATGTACAAAAATAACCATTGAATTGTTTTTTTTGTTTTATATTATTATTTCATAATGTTCCTAGTACAGGACAGATGGAGTCGCATTTCTGCGACTTTGGCGCTTAAGGGTTAATGTGTCCAAGAGAAAATCCGGTACATGCTGAAAGACTTTAAATAGTCGCCCCCTTGTGGCACTCACTGTAATACAGGGAAATCCATTAACGTTGTCATAATACTTTGGGAATATTACTGATAATGGTCTACTCTGCACCAGGGGCGTCCAAACCTTTTTCATTGAAGGCCTCATTTTGAAACATTGACCAAGTGGAGGGCCACAGACTGGTGGTCAATGCCGTGAATCATTAAAAAAGTTATATTCTTTAAAGGTTTTAAAGGGCTGCCATACCTTAATTCAGCATCACAACCCAGCAATCAGGTCTGTCTGATACCAACATGTTATTTATTGAGGTTGTAATGGTGGAGAATTTTAAACAACTTGAAAGTATAATTTGGGCCAATTAACCAGGGCGCCTGAGGGCCAAGAAAATTGATCTGAGGGCCACCTTTGGCTTTTGGGCCTCATGGACACCTCTGGTCTACACTTTGAACAACACTGATGCATCTGCAAGAAAGTGCAGGAAAGACTGCGCTTTCTAATAAAAATTAACTCTTTTATTAATGTCTGTAATATTCTTATGACACTATTTCATTAGTTTTATCAAATCAATTCTTGCATATTGTAGAGTAGTTTATATGTTGATATTCTGCCCTCTAAGCTTGCTGGTGATGAAGTGTTTAAGTTGTCTTGAGGATTATTTGCATTTTTTTAAAGGATGTACTGTAGGTGTGGTCTAGTTCATTATTGTACTGTAGTGCATTCGTACTTATGTCTGTTGATAGTCAATGCAAATCACTTTTAAAATCACAATAAAAAAGTTAAAAGATTGTCTTCCTTACCTGTCATCCTAAAAGAAAGTTACATGAAGACAAGACAGACCAGTGTGACACTGTACTCATAACAAAATCTGTTTTTATTATTGAATTGAATAATGTTTGCTAATATTTCTCTCTTTTTTCTCTCGTTCTTCTTCAACACTCTGTCATATACCCATTAACATTTAAAGTAGTAACAAGTAACAAACAATGTGAAACAATAAAATCAGTAGGAAAGGAACCACGAAGCAATGGCATTTAGGGGAATATACTTAACCTAACAATGTGCTCCCAATGTGCACCCAACATTTAATTTGCAAGTTCATTAGGCATGAGAAGGTAGCTATGTCTTAAATGATAATGAACACAAAGTGCGTTTGCTGGGCTGAAGACGTAAATGCTTCATACTTTGAATAAATACATTAATTATTAATAACCAATAATAAAAATCAATATCATTCAAATATCATTAAAAATGATGAAAGAACAAGAAAATGCTTTGTAATAAGTGAATTAAACAATGAAGGAATATCTAAATAGCTTTGAAGTCTCATAAACATCTGTTAGATTAAAGGCATCTCTTTATGTTTCACAACTAACTCTCTCTTATGACAGCATTGATTATTATAATCAGCAAAGCATTTCATATGATTGGCACAAATAAAAAGAAGGCAATCTATAGCTTGTGAATGTTTATGCAAATACAACCTCAGTAATCAGTTCCACTTCCTGATTCCAGTGTGATTTATGAGAAGAGCTCATCAAGAACTATAGAGGAAGATGATGCCACAGCAAGATACAACTATGACTCAATGTCACCTGCGCAGTCAAAATATAGGACACATCTGGGGTGGTATTGCAATCAGGATGCATACTTGTGTTTTAAACGACCTACAAAGCACTGGTTTTGGGCACTTGATTACAAATACAGTAAAATGTTCTAGTTTTGTAATTCATGCTAAATTGAAAAGAAAGTACATTTGATATTGAATACATTTTATGAGAACTAAACAATGTAGTGCTGTCAACAAATCTGCTTCTGCACATTAGGAAAAATCTGTTCAATAATATCCATCCATCTTCTTCCGCTTATCCGGGGCCGGGTCACGGAGGCAGCAGTCTAAGCAGGGAATCCCAGACTTCCCACTCCCCAGACACTTCCTCCCACTCCTCTGGGGGATCCAGAGGCGTTCCCAGGCCAGCCGAGAGACATAGTCTCTGGTGTGTCCTGGGTCTTCCCCGGAGCCTCTTCCAGGTGGGACATGCCCGAAACACCTCCCCATGGAGGCGCCCAGAGGCATCCAGAACAGATGCCTGAGCCACCTCAGCTGGCTCCTCTCGACGTGGAGGAGCAGCGGCTCTACTCCGAGCTCCTCCCTTGTGACTGAGCTCCTCACCCTATCTCTGAGGGAGCGCCCAGCCACCCTGCGGAGGAAACTCATTTCGACCGCTTGTATCCGCGATCTTGTCCTTTCGGTCACTACCCAAAGCTCATGACCAATAGGTGAGGGCAGGAACGTAGATTGACCAGGTAAATCGATAAAGAAGCTTTGTCTTTCGACTCGGCACCTTCTTTACCACAACAGTCCGATGCAGCGACCGCATCACTGCAGAAGCTGCACCGATCCGCCTGTCAATCTCATGCTCCATCCTTCCCTCACTCGTGAACAAGACCCCGAGATACTTGAACTCCTCCACTTGGGGCAAGGACTCCCCACCCACCTGGAGAGGGCAAGCCACCTTTTTCCAGTTGAGAACCATGGCTTCTGATTTGGAGGTGCTGATTCTCATCCCGGCTGCTTCACACTCGGCTGCAAACCGTCCCAGTGCTTTTCAATAATATATTGAATTCATTTTGATAACTGGCCTTAAAAATATTTTTCTTCAAGTTAAAAAAAAATTGCAATTTGTATGAGATTGATCATGTGTAGCATACTGTGGCACATTGCTGCAAACTGATTCATTTAATCATGGTAGCTAATCTTTGAGGCCTAAAGATGTACATAATGTTTCTACTGCACATGCTCAAATGGTGTGACTGACCATCTGACAGGAAGTGTTTGGTCCTCTCATCAAACTCACTTGTCTCTTCAGACTAGGCTGATTGAAAAAGCCAATTACAGGAACAACAATCCATAATTCTTATAGCTATATTGACATAGTATCTACAAAGAAGAGATGCACAAACTTACTTGGGACATCTTCAGAAAGATATCATACATTGATTTTAAAGAAATCTGATAATTTATCAGATCCTTTAAGCTTATGGTAAGATGTTCCTAAATCAAAACGTAAAAACAGTCCAAAGATGTAGTATCGCTGTGTGTGCTGTTTGTAAAATGCTTTTTCTGTCCAAAAGGTTGAGTTACTTTTTCAATAGTCAAAAAAATCATTCTTTTTGGCCAACTTGGCAACCTCCTGGCGAATGGCCCGTACAAGTGCTGTGGTGGAGAGACTGCTCAGATGCAGGCCGTCCATGTCCTTCACCAGTGGGGGCAGGCTGTGCTGGGACACTGTGCTCGGGACAGAGGAGGAGAGGGGCTCCAGGGCCTGGTGGTACTGTAGCGGGAGCCTCATGGGGCTATTCTGGGGGTAACGAGGGCGAGGGAAGGCATCCACATACCCGGGCAGAGGCACCTGGGCCAAAGCAGCATGCAAGACATGTTAACATGGTATTTATTAAGAAAAATAGAAATATGGTTGTATTTAAATTTTTTTACACATCTGTAGAACAAATAACATTCACGTCTTTGCAATATAAGATAAAATACACATGCAAATGCAAAAACATTTTGCAGACATGTTTATATTTAACCTATAAATCCAAAAGTATCTCTTGGTCATCAATGTTTTATAGGCATGAAAGTACAATTATGTCAATTACTATTCACTTCTTAAATCTACTACTTTTAAGTGTGGGAAACGGGTATTATCTCCACTAAAGCAGAAAAATTACGAGCAAAGACGAAGAAGAAAAAGGATGCCCAAAAACGTATTTTGGTAATGTGTATTTCACATAAGATAAGGTTAAAATGTCAATCAAGAAAAAAAGTTTAAAAAGTATTCTCAACTACCCCAAGATATTGCTGTGTCCACTCACTGCCAGCCATAAATCAGTTCAGCAAATGGTTTCTAAATGACACTGGTTCTGCAAAAGACAATGCATGAAGAAGGAAACAGGCAAAAACATACAGCACAAAACAGAAAAAATCATTCAACAAACAGGCAATGTCCAATGACAAGACAGATGAAAACGCACACAAAAAATTAAAATCTGAACGTTGGAATACAAAAACATTTCAATTAAATGTGGTAAATTATCCAAATCAGAGGGTGCATTCATGCTTGTCTTGGTTTGGTTCTGGTTTGAGCCAATTTTATTCCTGATATAGACTTTGTTTGATCCTGTTCTAGTCCTAGTTCAGTCCTGATCTGGCACCCATTGTCTAGCTTTTACAGGATCAATTGTATCTGGGCCGGGGTAGTTTTGGAGAAAATTATTGAGTGGGTAGTGGTGCTGTTAGTAGTTGGTGGCAGTATTTTTAGTATAATGCGTTTTTTTACCGAGTCTGTCCATTGTGGCAACACGTCCTCAGGCTCAGGGGGGTAGGACATCCAGGACGGACTGTGGTACGACGTGGGGGGCGAGGACACAAAGTACTCTGAGTATTCGGGCTTGCTGGCTGGGATGGCGTAGACCGCTGTTATTGGGTTTCCTGAGGATGGGGGAAATAAAAGAATACTGAGACATCAGGAGTCATAAACTGGTAATACACAGCTGGTGTCGTAATTTGATAGAGACAATAAAATCTACCAAGCAATAGTACAAGCTGAATATCTGTCTTTATATAATATCAATTGGTAATGAGTTTGTGAACGCTTATGCACCTCTAGGCAACACAAACGTTGCACTGTAAAAGTACTGCAAGTACAAGCAAGCTTTAAAATAAATTCCTTTTTGAGACTGTAGAGCGATCGACCAGTGCTTACCTGAGTAGTTGGACACAGGCTCCTCTGCAGTGATTGGTGGAAGTGCTCTAGGGCTAATCGCATATGGGTTGTTTTCATGAGGAATCTTCATATCATTGAGGATCTTCTCAGAGCTCCTTGTCTTAGGGCCCAAGTCAGACGTGGAACTAAGTAGAAAATGAAATTTAGTACATTCTGCAATGATATATTAGTACCACCAGATGGCAGCGACACTATAAGTTAGAAGGTAAGTACTCATTTATATTCTTCCCTCTCCCTACCTTTCACTGAGCTACTTCAAAATTAAACTCACTGCACATTTTATTTTTGTCACAGCTTTGAATTAAGGTAAGCGTTAGGGTAAATTTGAATATAGTTAAGAGTGGTATGAGCTTTGTAAAGCTGCTCACAGTCTGTATCCACCTTGCCTATTCAGTTATACCGTTTTAAGGGGTTCCCAGGAGGAGGTCCAGTCCGAGGGGGAAGAGGAGGTGGAGAACCCAAGGCCATTTCGGGGAGTTGTGTGAAGCGAAATGCCTTAAACAGATCAGATTAAAGATTAGAGGTATCCAGACCGTATGAGGGCAGACAGAAAGATATTCCACATACTGGTTTGGGCAGGCTGCACTGATACACGTCTGTTCCATAGGAGGGCACCCACTGCAGGCCACAGCTCATGGTCCCTGGGGCGCTGGTCACCACTTCTGTGTATGGGAGGGGTGGGGTAGGGCTGTAGAGGCTGGTAGGGGTCGGCTGAGGGTGCGAGTGTCGCCCAGTTGTGGACTGTCCCCCTGAAGCCAGAGTGAACGCCTCCTCCAGCAGCAGGTGCATCTGCTGCCGCACTTCATCTATGGAGGGCTGTGAGCTAAGAGTGGATGTCTCCGAGTGGCCTTTCAAACCTCGTCCGCACATGTATGACCTTTGACCTACTAGGCGGTCAATGTTGGTCTCTTCAATCAACTCCGGCTCCGTCTGAAAAATATACACACATTTTTAGTAACAAGAAGGAAAAATAACATGCATTTTTCTGTATGTGACTAAAATGAAACAATAATGTCAAGGCCAATCAGTTTAGTTCTTCCATAACGTTATTTCACATATGACAGCCTTTTCTTTATTTCATTATCGAGACATTCACTTATAAATGAACAGGAAAGATGCTGCCCTACTTCCTCTGCGGATAGAGGTTAGCCACAGGAGACCCAGAGCAGTGCACCCCATAAATCACCCCCCCCCCTTTGCAACAAAGAGAGCCAGAGACTCACATCTGCAGCCCTGGGCCCTGCGGCGACACTGCCTCCATTGTAATCACTACAGCCAGGAGTTCGGAAAGAGGGGCTGTCGAACCATATAATGAACACAGCAGAACAGGTGCTGGCTGCTGTGTCACTGCATCACATACATTTAGGTTATTAAACCTGCTGCTTTTTGTGGTCTTGGAATACAGTGATGAGAGGCAACTATGGCCCTTTTTCAAAGCCACATAAACATACACAAACAAATGACTGGAAAAGTGCTATATAAGACATTATATAGCACTTTTCCAGTAATTTTAATTTCATGCATTATTCATTAATTTTCCGCACTCAGTGACTAGATACTAGATACTATATATGCAGCCACAACTGTCCAGGTAGGACTGACAGAAGTGTGGTTACAAATCTGCTCTTAAGGCCCCTCCACAAACCCCAATCACACACTCGCACACTCACTCACAACTGTTATTTATAGGCAAGATGGGTAAAGAACACAAGAAAAATATGCACTGAGCAGATCAGGGATTAAAACTAAATCTGGAAAACTCACAAATTGGGACAAGGCCCTAAATGCATGCTCATGCAAAATGCTTTTTATTTTTCCAATTTGAATGTGACATTTACTGCTAACAAACTATCAAACCAACAAAGAAACCAATAACATTTTGTTTCAGACAGAGCCTTAGACAAACACAAGTTTCTTTGTTGTT
Source organism: Chaenogobius annularis (assembly GCA_015082035.1). Taxonomy (NCBI): domain Eukaryota; kingdom Metazoa; phylum Chordata; class Actinopteri; order Gobiiformes; family Gobiidae; genus Chaenogobius; species Chaenogobius annularis. The sequence continues at coordinate 97,118 of BJKM01000183.1, read as the reverse complement.
AAATGTCTATTTAAGCACAGCTTTTAAAATACCCAATCTTCTGTGGTCTATTAAACAGCTCAGGTCCAAATGGGACTTCATGATGGAAAATATACTGTAATGAAGCCATAAAAGAAAGAAGCTACAAAGCAGCCATCTTTAAATGCATTATAAATCAAAATGACAGCGCCTCATAAATTATGACTGTTAATCATGATAGGACCCTCTTTGCTTGTGCTACTTGAGACACACTAGGCCACACCTGAGCAAGAAATAACTGTCTTCTGTGCCTAGTCTCTGTATCAAACACTTACCAGCCCCATACAACTACATAATACTAGCTGTAACAATTTAATAAATGTATATATTCACTCGTAATGCATGCAGTGTCATAGCCTACATCATAGCCACTGTTTCGAATTCCTCTCCTTGGTCTCTCTCTCATCACAAGAAGGTCCATCTCTGTTCCTCCAGGGCTTGGGCTGCTCAGGCTCTGTCTGCTGCGATAGGCAGGCTGTCCCACCTGTGAATGTCTGGAAGAAAAGAGCACAGAGTCACAGCTAATCCAACCAAAGACTATTTGACTCAAGATACTACTCGCAAAGCTGCATTCTCTAACGTTTCTATAACTAAGAGCTCAGATTCCTACTTTTATAACAAATATTGCAAATCTAATTGCAATCACAATACTTGTTAAAAAAATTGCTATTAAGTTTTTCCAAAATTGTACAGCCCTATTCTGTTTCATTATTTATGATTTCCTTCAGCTCAGTCTTGTTAGGGGCAATAACCTATAGTTTCAGGCTGTGATAGAGTTGGTTGATATCAGTAATAGTTTAATATGCTTGACCCACACTATTCCTGCCAATGGGTGGGTTTTAAATTTGTTGTCATCAACAAGCACTTTAATCCAATTGTTTCAAAGCAATCACTATTCTCCTTTGAACACTTGGAGACCTGTTCCACTGACTTGGTCACATTATCTTTAGAACAGAAATCATAGTCAGAGATCACACTGATCGGACAGACCTGATGGACTCATTGCTGCTCTCTGACATGATAATGACAGCTTCAGAGTGGACAGTTATTAGAAGCAAATTACATGTGCTGTCAGCTGACGTTTTCTTTTGAACATACCTTTTATTAGACTTGACATAAGTTGACCCTCGCTCATCTGCAGGCTCGTGCAGTCTGCCGTGATCAGTAGTTAACCTCTCCTTACCATGCCTTTGTTTTTGTGACATTGGCCCTTCATTGAGACTGTCTTCCATAGAGGGGAAGTCATAATATCCCTTCTTCTTAGCTTTGATTCTCAGCTTGTTTCTGTAGTGCTCAATGTCCGATTTTTGTTTAAGAGCCATGTTGATCTGTGAAGGAGAAAAGATGGATGACATAGATAGAGTGGACACAGTAAGTTGTATGTTTTTCCCCCAAAAAATGTTTCAGCTAATTATCCTTTAGTGTATTTATCCTCTCTGGAACTATGCACTTTAATGATCTATAACTAGCTTTTAAAAACAATGATAGAGGGAATATGTTGATCTTAAACTGTGAGCCTTGACTCCAACTTATTTCTTACACTCATAAAAACTCACGCACACCCTGATTCTTCACATGCTCACATTTACTTTATACATGCGCAACACTTTCAGACTAACATGCATTACCTCTCCATTGATGACAGCAGTATCAAGGCTGCGGTCACACAGTGCAGGGTGTGAGTAGTTTGTCTGAGTTACCATGGGCTTTATGGAGATGAGCTGCAGGGAGCCAGAGGAGGAGTCGTATGGATCTGATCAACAGACAAGATTCAAGATTCAATATAATAGAAAACAAAATTTTCTTTACAGCATCAAAAACTGCATAGTGTTGATGTAAAGTGCAATTTAAGGGTGCAAGACCCCCACCTAATAAACCCCCATAAATAAACCTGTGTAAACAAAAGCACAATAGTGACACATTTGCAGTAAACAAAACAGTTGGTTCAGTCATAGCTATTGTCAACTCCTCTGACCTTAGATTATGACTAATAGTCTCTACAGTGTTGCAAAGAAAATGTAGGCCCACAAGATTTGCTTAACCGACCGTGCTTTTAATGTGAACAACAAACTTTTAACCCTGCGACGAGCGAGGACGTGTCCAGGGTGTACCCAGCCTGGGTTAGGCTCCAGGCACCAGCAACCCCAAAATAACATATTCAAATCTGTTCTCTTAGCAATGATTTTGAGTTAAAGAAGATTTACGGTAATAAGCTTTTTTCTCGTGTTTAGTATTGAATTATAACATACGCATTCAGATCATTATTTAACATTTTGTTTGTGGTAAACTTAATGTCAGTTTTTGCAAAACTGAAAAGTCTTCATTAAGGTTAGGATATACTTTATTGTCACCATAGGGACATTATTCCTCTGCATTTGACCCATCCTTCAATGCATCTCCTCAGGAGCAGTGGTGCATTGCCGGGGGAACCATCTCCAGATCTTTGTGCTAGGCTTGTTGCATGTTTTGGTGGGGGAAACCACAGAGTGCAAGCCACTCTGCCACCGTGCCACACTTTGTGGCATTTCAACATAGCAAGCGGCAGATTTTTGTTTATGTGTTTTATTTTTGAAAAATAGCTGTGACCTTTTTCAACCCCACACTTAAGACCCAGATTCTGTATTGAAGTACAGATCAGTGGATAGAGATCATCGAGAATAGGAGAAAAAAATTATTTTCTGAGAACTCATGTCTTGAATGCAGTTAATTATAATCAATTGAAAAACAACTTTGAGTATGTTTATAATGATGAAACGCCATTATAACATGGTTAAACGCTTATTAAACTCAATTTTACATTAAAAAAAAAGGAAACAGTGCTGCCCAGTGGTTGAGTGGTTAAGTCCTCTTCTTCTTTGGTTGTGTTTAATGGCGGTTGGTATCCATAGTGTTACATCACCGCCATTCTTTAGACTTTATTTTTTAGACTTTATTCTTTAGATTTTATTCTTTAGACTTTATTCTTTAGACTTCATTCTTTAGAAACATGTCGGTGTAATCCCTCATTCGTCCAGGAGTGTTCCATTGTCGAAAAAGATTCAATTGTAGTCATCTGGACTCTGTTTAAAAACGTTTCAACTCTCATCCAAGAGTCATTCTCAATCAGTGAAACAACTGTGAGAACTCCTGTTTTTATCTTACTCTGTGAGAGCCCTGCCCACAGGGCGGGACCTCCTGCTAATGGCCCATTGAAATGGGCCTATTGTTCTGTAGTTCCCTGCCTCACCTTGAGTGCCTATTTAGCATCAGAATGCCCCAGGAGTCTCCAGGGTTTCAGCAGACCATTATAAACAACTGGAAGGTTGAATCTTAAACCTCCATTACGATTTAATGAAAGGATTCTCTTTTTTAACAAAGATAGCCTCCTTAACTCCTCTTTCAAACCATCTTTTCTCCTGCTCAGAATCTCCACCTCACTGTCTTCAATAGAGTGGTTTGTGGCTTTGAGATGAAGATGTACAGCGCTCTGGGGTCCTGAACTTGCGTGTCTTCTGTGCTGATAAAGCCTCTTGTGAAGTGGCTGTTTAGTCTCCTCTATGTAACGCTCTTTACAACTTTCTTCACTGCATTGGGTAGAATACACTTCATTGCTTTTGTGTCGGCATCTTGTTCTTAGGGTGAACCAGTTTTTGTCTTAACGTGTTTCCTGGTTTGAAATAAACAGGAACTTCATATTGTCTAAAAATTTGTTGCAGTTTTTCTGACAGTCCCGAGACATAAGGGACAGAGACACCCTTTCTTCTTGGTTCTGTTTCCCTTTTGTCCCTTTTGTCCTGCTTTTTGGTTCTCTTCACTTTGTTCAGAGCATTTGTTCATTCTTTAGACTTCATTCTTTAGACTTCATTCTTTAGACTTCATTCTTTAGACTTCATTCTTTAGACTTCATTCTTTAGACTTCATTCTTTAGACTTCACAGCACACGAATGCAAGGCTGCAGTGTCGTGAGTTCAAATCCCGACTCTGACGATTTACTGCATGTCCTCCCCTCTCTCTCATTCCCCATTTAACCCTGTCCTCTCCTGTCTAATAAAGCCTCGGGCAACAAATCTTAAAAAAAAGAAAGAAGACAAATTCCCTATTACTCAAACCATCATTTTGTGTGTTCCAGTCAATTTCGACCAGTGTGCCTCTGGACACGTGTGAACAAAATAGTGAAGGAGCCGAGTGATGCAAGCGTTTTTCTCAAACCATGAGTGGAGTGAGATGTTTAGTCGTTCATTGTTTTGGTGCCATTGTGTGGTCTGACGTTCAGTATTATGTCAGCAGGCTGTTTCTTTCATGCATATTCATCAGGACCATCTCTGCTTACTGCTGAGTGGTTACCTTTTCGGCTATAAAAACTGCTGCAGTGGCATTGCATACTGTATCTCATTTCCTACCTGGGTGAAAGAAAAGGAGAAGCTCTTTTCATCCCAGGAGGACAGGGGGAAAACATTTTGGAATTCATGACACACTTAGCCTCGCAAAGACGCAGCAAAACAAATAAATCAATTGTAATTTGCATGACTCTCACCGTCTCTGTTATGGGACCCCTCTTTTGTCAGATTCTGCTGCGCTGTGACTTTCAGGCCCCGGCCGCATTTCAGCTTCTCTGATTCGTTGCTGATGACGGAACCATCCTCACTCGGCAACTGGCTGCAAGTAACCATAGCAACAAGAGAGGCGTGAGCTCGGAGAAACGGGCGCGCAGCCAGGTTATGTCATCCTTTCTTTAACACTATTACCTTTTCAGTCTTTTGCCTTTTGTTATCTTGTGCACATGATCCTATTAACGGAAGCTTTTGATATCAATAATATTGTGTCTCCGTTAATAAGGGTTATTTTGATGACATTTCTGTTTGTTGTGTTAATTTAAATTACGAATGGTGTTCATAGAAAGAAGGTGGCAACAGTAAACTAAATTGTAAATATTCTTTTGCAAAATCTGAATGGCGAGTCAATTGTTTATAGTACAAAATACTAAATAGAGATAATTAAAACATTTTTTTTTAAAACGATATGTTGTAAACTTTCAAATATGGGTATAATGTGATTCTTGAGACATGTTGTGATGGATTTGATAGACATTTCGCAATTGTCTGATAATAGAACCGCAACCAATACATTTAAAGATATGTATTAACATGTTTCTGGTGGATTGACATAAAATTTGTATCTGGATACTCCCAAAAATATTGAGATATTCAATTTTGTCAATATCACCCGCCCCTAGATACAAATTAATGCAACTCTACCCAGTTATCGTGGCTTTGAACTGGAGTGACCCTGTAAAGCAATATTCTCCTGTGACGTTCATTATATAAAACAAAAGTCTATGTAGTACTGTACTGCATTTTTAATTTAAAAGAAGAACTGTATTTATTAGCAATTAACTGAGAGACAAGTGTTTCACCGAGCTCATGTCGAACTCAAATGGCGTTCTGTAGTCAGAATTAAAACAGATCAAGCTATAGCCCAGAGACACAGTGACATCAAAGCACTGTGGACGATCCCCTAATTGTCTGGTAAAAATGATAACAGAATGGAGTACGCTGGCCTCCATGCTCCTCTCGGGCTTTACTCAACATGGCTCAAAAATATAAGTGGGTCTATATTGTTAGACCATAAGCAACAATGCAAACTTGAAGGTTAAATCAATTGTGTTCCCTTTGTATGAGACCCAAGCCCAATTAAATGATGAGGACTGGGTAAGAAAGTGCATCTGGCATGTATAAATGCGCTATAAATAAAGAAGGCTTGAATTTGGATACAGAATAAAAAAATATTTGTCACTTTCTCAGTTGAAAAGCTGTGGTAACCCTGGAAGGGAAAAGGCAAAAAGAAACAATATGACAGCATAGACGCTCTTATCAGTTTTGGATATGACTAAATCAAATATATTTTACAAGATTTGAAGGTCAAAGAGAAATTTGATCATATCATTTTATCTTTTCAGGCCGTGCTTGACATGCCATCTGAGGCCAAGTGATTTTTGAAAGACGCTCATAAAGTGACAGACAGGTCTCGCCTTCTTGTGACAGAACATTGCTCCTGTAGACTGGCACATTTATCTCAACCTGCTGAGTTTCATCCCCTTCTGAACTCCATGGAATTATTCATGAGAACAATGTAAATGATGAGGTTACAAACTCTATCACAACTGCATTAAAATGATGCCACGGTCACAATACAAGTTGTATTTATGCATGTCTACAGTAAGAATAATTCTGTGTGCAATTAATCACTGAGCACCTGTATATGATGCTTTAACTCATATATGTTGATGAGCAGAAAGATTACAAGATCACAATCAAATAGAAATCACGATTTGAATGGCTATAAATTGTATCCTGTCATATCATGTTTTATTCTGCAAAAACCTGCTAACCCCCGTAGTTTAAATGTGTACAAACATGTGATCCTCTTTTATTAGTTTGTCAGTTCAAAAGCCTATTCAAGTAGTTTTGTCCTGGACACGTTTATAATGTGAAGTTATTTTATTAAAATATAAATCGCAAATCTAATCACAGTAGGTTGCGTTGACCAGACATCAAAACAGTCTAGAAAAGCTATAGTTTAAGACTGAGCTGGAGGTCAGTTCACTATTTAAGTGTCAGATTGTAGATTTGTTGGCCTGGTTTATGGTTCATATCTCTGGAATTACTGGGCCTAGCCACAGCTATCAAGCAAATAATGATGAGCTTCAACATTTCTATTTTTTTATTTTTTTTTTCCAAAAACAGTGAATCTCACATAGAGTTACACAGGCCCTGATCACCATCTGAGATTATAACATCATCAAATTATATAATGTAAACGCAACTTCTTGTAATTGTAATCGTAAATTGCAACTAGATATAATTCCCAAATCGTGCAACCCCAACTGCCATATCAAAGACCCTTCCAGCTTCTAGTAACGTGTTGAGATTTCATTTCTGCATAATGATGGTCAAAAAACTTCTCCTACACTGTCTGTGGGATCCCATGGTTTTCTGTTTGTGTCAATAGCAAAAGAAGGTTGAATTTTGTCAACTGGACACAAGTAGAACAGAAGAAGCTACTTGTATGAGTGGTGTAATGCATTCGACTCCAAAAACTTGTGTCTAGTTGACAGAATTCAACCTTCTTTTGCTATTCCCGTGTGCTAGACATCCAGAGTCGGCCTCTCTAGGGCGATAAGGTGCATGGAGTGCATTAGCCACATCTTGTAAAAAGTATATTAAAAATTGTTTCTTTACATTACTGGCTAAAATTTTAAAAATGTTGTATAACAACCCTGTGGTGTGGTATGGTCATATAAACAGCCCTATCTTGCAATGACATCCAATGTTAAGGGCAGAACTATAGACAATTGCAGATTTTTCCAACAATGTCTCAGTAATGAACATTGGAGTATTTGTGCAAACAAACAGCATTGATCAAAAACATGTATCTCTTGACATGTGTACCTTTTGTGTTTGTCAGTGGTGAGGCTCTTCTTGCTCACACTGCCATCGTGATGCAGAGCTTTTTCCAGCGACAGTGCTGTGTCCTTAATTTGTAGCGACATGACTAAGGTATCCTGACTGACAGGCAGGGCCTCCTCGTCACCTCCCAGCTGGCCGAGGTGCTGCTTGGCATAGTCAAAACCCTGGACCGGCTCATGGTCACAGTGGGAATGTGAATAAAGACAGAGGAGAGGCAGGGCTAAGTAAGATTGATGCATTTTATATGAAGTATTTAGACATTTATGTTAAATTCAGCGGGGATTAGGCAACCAGAACTGACATTTATAGACTTAAAAACTAAACAGAGCATGATAAGTACAACATATTTAGAACAGGGATTACAGCCGAATGATAAAAATAGAATAGTTCTTATTTTTCTGAAGCTGTTGAATCATAACTCTTTTTCTCTTTCTAGAATGTTGGAAGGCAAGATAAACTAGAAGTATTTTAGATATTTAGAGTAAACAGTAGCAGTGGTCACAAGGTTATCCGCAGAATGGACAAAAGTGATACATGAGATTAGCGATACGTGAAGTGGCAGCTAATAATAGATATCAAAGAGAAGAGGATTGGATCACCAAGAAAATGTGATGGTCCAAGTAAAACTTTAATATAAAAATACAGAGAATACAAACAGAAAGTGACTAATACCTGGTGGTAGAAGCCCACATCTCTCCGATAAGACATCTAAAAGAAAAAAGAAATGTTGTGGGTAGTTTTTAGTTATTGTATTTTAATAATAGTTCACAGACATATATTGACTTTTACTTTAGATACTGTAGATAAATAAAATCATTTTAACATAGTCTGTCAAAGGTCTGTTGTGCTAGGAACAATGCACAATACAGTAATCTATGACTTGGTATAAACTTATATTATACACTTGTCCAACATATTTACAACCAATATTTATTTTACATAAAAGGGCCTTGAGAATTGTCATTGGCAGTCGTTATAGAGATCCATCAAACCCATTATTTGTTCAACTTAAAGTATAAAACATTCATGATTTTGCTGACCTATGTATTCTCAAAGTAATGTATAAAGCAAATCACAAAAATGTACCTGTAAACATTCAAAGATTTTTGGAAAAAAGAACAAGTCACTATAATCTAAAAGGAACAAACATTTTCAAAAAGCCCAGATTCAGAACCAAAGTAAGGGAACCAAGCGTTTCTGTGAAAGGAGTGAATTTATGGAATGATCTTGACAAAGAGACCAAAGAATCAAGAACAATAACTGCATTTAAGAAAGACATGAAATATATCATAATAAGTAAGTATGGAAAATAGAATTAGGCTGTTGAGAGAAAGGACCTGTTTGCAGTGTAATTTTGTATGTCATTTTATAAGAAATGTTTGTAATGTGTTTTAAATATCAGTGTCAAGTACAAGTTGAAAAGGGGGCAGATAACATAAGATTGCTCTTCTTTCTGCTCCTTTTCAATCATTTTTTGTGTAACTGCATGTCGATGGTAATGTATTTTATATGTTATGAATGAAATAAATCAAACAAACAATATTAGCAACATCACACAATTAAATATGTCTAATTATACTATCATGACTTTCTAAAAATGTGAATATCTCAAAATGGAAGAACTGAAATAAAACAGTGGGTGTGAAAAATATGGCGTATAGATATTAACTACAGACGAGTTGTAAAATAGGATGACATTCAACCACTGTAAATCACAAATCTCCTGATGGTCCCACAATGAGAAAAGACACATTACCTTTGCTCGTGGGTTAAGGTTTCCAATAGCATCAGTTTTAAAGTCGTTCTTATTCTTCCTGCACAGCACTGCAGTGATGATGATGATTATAATTGTGACGACAGCGATCGGGGCCAACACTGCAGCGATGATCCAAAGATTACTAGAAGGATTCTTGACCACAGCTGAATAAAAAGGGAGAAGCAAGATGTATTTGAAGTTATTAAAAAGGTAGGTTTTTTATCATCTTCAAATGGTTACTTCTTGTTTGTTTACCTTCTGCTTGAAGCTGAACAAAGTAGCCCAGTCTGAGAGCCATAGTCTGGGAGTCTACTGTGTTCAAGAACTTGGCGGCAGATGTGCCCGACAGGGGACTGCCGCTGTGTTGAACGTAATATGTCAATTCAGCTGGATCTTTCTGTCCTGTGATTCTACGAATGCTCACCATCTGACAGAAAAGAACATTTATTTTTTACTATAAGAAAAAGGAAAGCATATCACTCAACGTAAAAATACAGAACATGTACATCAACAGAAACAGATAACCATTCATGCTCTCATTCACTAGAGGCACTAGAGAGACTAAATTGATAAGTCCCCCTTAAGTTAAATGTTTAGGTATAGCACAAAGTACGGTAGTCATTACAGACACTCTGGTACATTTTCATTCACAGAAACACAAGATTACTGAAGTTATTTAATAACCTTTTTTTTATCATTCACATATAGCTTACTGCACAGCCCTCGTCTCACCTGAACAGTGAAGCTGTCCACTGTAGTAGCTCTTCTGAAGCGTGTGCCCTGTTGCCCTGCCAGCACAAACAGCTCTGCCAACCGCTGCTCCATCAGACTGGCAAAGCTCTGGTACTGTCCCTCCAGGCTGCTGTTATCTACATCCTGGATCACTGTGAATGAGATGAAAGAAAAAGTACAGTCAGAGAGAGGTTACAGACGGATGATGGCATGTGGTGCTAGAATAGGACATATATTTTCTTTGGAGTGTGACTGTTATGAAAGCAGAGTGGCGAATAGAGATCAGACTAGCTATGATCACTGCATTGCTAAACATTTCAAAAAAGTGTCGCTGAGAAATATCATGTATTAATCCTATTTAATGTAAAACTATGTAATATTAGTTAATCCACTGATTAATCCAAAATACAGAACATTTTATATAGAAAATGTGCAGCAACTATGGTTTATTTCAGAAGTCATACGTCAAAAACTTGAATAGGTGAGATTTTAACTCTCTAGGCATTTCTCTCCACCTTTGGGCATCAGGGTGTTACACTTTTCAGAGTTGAGGTGCAAAGCAATAATCCTGCCAAGCATATATCTTGTTCAATGTGAGTAAATCCCATTATCTGGTCTCTGACCTTGAAGTGGCTTTGCCATTCATTGCAGTAAGTGCAGGGTTAAAGGCTACATAGTCAGATGTAAAAGGCCCATTCATTACACAGCCATGTAGGCGCCCTTGAAATCACTGGCATACTTTAATACACTTCACAGTATCATTAATGCAGTGCACTTAGTCCTGTACTGTCTAAAAAGAAATCTACATAGTTGTTTATTAAATGAAACATCAAACAAACAGACAAATTCATGCCTTTGTTTTTCTTTTCACACAACGTTTAAAATGATTGACTTCCGTACCCGTGATAACCCAGTAGTCTCTGGTGGCAACAGAGGTGTTCAGATTGTGGTACTCCAGTGCTGTAAAGACATAAAAACAAACATCTGCAATTCATGAAATCCAGAAAAAAAATTTGCTTTTTGTTTTGTTTTTGGTTTGCCTCGAGAAGGAAAAAAAAAGGATTGGGGAACATGTTTGAAACTAAATTTTAACATAATTAGCTTCCTGTGTTGGGGGTTGTCAAAGTTTCTGGTAAAATATTGTAGCTGTACAGTAAGTCAGAGGAGAGCTGGAAGCAGCGTCAGTGTATAACATAGTATAGTGTGGTGAGGGGAGATGACTGTGGAGTTTTAACTATGACCTTGTTTATTGAGTGTAAGGCTTGAATTCACAGAGGTTTTTTATCTGTAATGTGTTCCAATGAGCCTCTGCTACAGTGTGATAAAATGCTAAAGAAACCTCTGCAGCATAGATGATATAAATGAATACTAAAACAGAATGCCCTCCGCTAGTGTGGTGAAAGTTTAACCAAGGTAAACGCCTCCTCTCTTGTGCCATTTGAGGTAAAAGCTATTTCTCCACAGTACCTGACTCTAACCCACATTTATTGCTCTATTTCTAAAGTGCATGAGAGGTGTTGCACTTTTCATTAGTAAGAGATGTTTTCAGGACTCTCGAAGGACTCCAAATGTTTTCATTGTCTACATCTATTTCAACTAGCTCCAGCCAAAATCCATTATAGGCAGAGGAAATCAGTTGAAGTCTAAAGTGAGACAAATTATATTGAATTATGTTAAAAATCCTCCAAGAAAAAATGTTGTTTCCAAACAGAAAATCTTAAAACAAGATAGCTCTTAGTATCAAAACCAACTAAAATAGGACTGAAGAAGTCCAAGAAATAGCAACTTGGTCAAATTACTTTGCCCACCAGACAAAACAAGCCATAATAAATGTATAATATAAATACAATATTAGTCATAGCAAGCACATGTTCATTCCCGCAGTGAATAGTGTAATTAGAGCTGCACAATTAATTGAAATCAAATCAAAATCAAATCAATGGACAAAATTAGCAAATCACAAAGTAATTTCCTCCACAAACAACAAAATATCTTCTTATTCTGCATAAAACTGCAAATCCTGTAGTTTAGATCTGTAAAAACATGTTCTGAGATACATGAGATTTCAGAACATGATCAGGCCTATTTTAGTCAATATTTAGGGTAACACAAGCATGACTAATAATGGCGTAGTGATGGAAAAGTCCTGCACTTGAGTAAATTGTTTAGGCATCTGTACTTAACTGAAGTCAATTTTACATTGGATACTTTTTACTTTTAGTTCACTATATTTGAGAGCAGGTAATCATACTTTCTACTGCACTAATCCACTTTTGAACTGGACAGAAAAGAAAAGTACTTTTCTGTACGTTTGAAACCACATGAAATGTAACATCATGTCAGATTATTTTTTTTTTTTTTCACAAAAATATAAATAAAAACTTGACTTGATATTTTCTAAGACTTTTTATTTTTTAAACTATGAACCAGATGCTCTGTGTTCTTGATAAAGAATTAATTGGATTGAATAATCGATTCAGTCGCTTTCATTGATCAGAAATTAACACTTTTTCACAATCTAAAATTTTGAAACTTTACCAGTTCTCATGTGAAATACTTCTACTTTTTACTCTAAAAGTAAATTTTTCAACTGATACTTCGATACATTTACTAAATTGTTTTAATGTGTTTTTTTGCCCCTGTGTTTGTACTTTTACTTAACTAACAACGTGAGTACTTCTTCCAACACTTTACCGGTGGAACACCAGGGTAAATGTAGACTGGTCAACCTAACCAAAAATTGGGTATTTTAGCTCATATAAACAAGTCCTAAAAATGACAATTTTAAAGCTCCCCTTGTGAGCAGTCTGTGATTTTTGAGCTACAGAAGAGACAAACGGAGTAGTGCCATGTGACTCTGCTGGTTAGGTGTTAAGACTAATTCCCTGTCACTCCTTATTTACTTTTCTGTTAGTACAACTCAAACACAGACGATACAGGGCGGCAACTGATGAGGCACTAAGGAGGGTAAAGAGGTTTCCAAATTTAAAGGTGATGCAAGTTGTTGTGGTGTTCAATCTCCAGTAAAAAAGTCCACTACATGATTTTAGACTAAATTGCACATGCCAAGAGTATCTACGATACACAATGGGGCTTGATTGTGAAGTGTGGTATAACGTTTTTCTGCCTTTTTAACCTACTGCAGAAAAAAGCAGTTGTGCTTCTGGGCACAAATTGCAACTTACGCTCAGCAATAATAAGTGGCGGATAGAAGAGGAAGTAGCCCACTAGCTCAGCTGACAGCTGACCGAGGAGGTTTGAGGCAGTGGTGCCATTAAGGAAGACAGTGCCATTCCTCACAGTGTAGACCAGTGACACAGCTGGGGAGTCGGCAGCCTGGGACACACTCAGCATCTGAAGCAGGGCAAGATAGCATTAGCAACAACAAGATTAGAGTGGTGCAGTTCTTTTAATGTAAACTGGAGGGTGACACAATGGTGTGAACTGCCATATCATCAATTCTCGGCATGAGCGGGCACAGCAGGAGGGGGCTTCAAAGATGTTCACTTTGTCATCACAGCAAGGAAGACAAATGAGGTTTCATATAAGGGCACCATGATGACAACGACAGCTCTAATTAAGTCATTATATGCCCTTATAGACACTATCTATACATACAATGTGTTCACTTTATATTCAAGTGCACTTACATTATGTATACCATGTTGGTATACATCACAGATAAGTATATTTATGTACTATTTCAAAGAGTGACTTTGAAAACAGAGGAGACTTCAGATAAATAGACAAAAGAGTTGTGAGTTCACATCTCAGTGAGGAGGTCAGAGGCTGAAGCTTTATAAAAGTAAAAACAAAAATAAATCACAGCAGACAGTACCTGAACAGAGAGCCTGCTGTGGATGCTGAACACTTTGGCCTGAGCTTCAAAGAACCCTTTCTCCAGTCGCTGCTCCATTGTCTGAGAGAAGCGACAGGAGCGTGGATCATCAGCTACTCCGACAAACTGCAGCACTGCAACACCAAACAACACATCAATCTTCACTCACTATATGTCATTTTATAAAACATTGCATTGAACTGAAGTTTACACAGCCTCATGGTCCTGACCTGTTTTGAGCTGTAAACTGGGATCTGGGCTGCTCCTCCATAATGCCACTGGCAGAGGCAGGGCAGTTACCATGGGGAGGTACTGCCGCAGGTCTGCAATCAGCTTATCACGTCCGTATGCGCTCAATGCATCCAACAACACAGAGGGAGGGTAAACAATGTCTGTACCCGTCACATGATAAGCCACTGTCATGTTGGGGGAACCAAACACTGTTTCTATCTGTGAACAAAAACAAGCAGGGGAAAAACACACACATATAATTTTCATATTTTTCTTTATTTTATTTTTTTTAAAAGAAAAGTGTATCAAATGTTACTGTGTCATGACTATTTTGTGAGCTAAAGTAACAAATGCCTCAACACAAGCCCTGAATAACTGTGAGGTAGCAGCACTCAACGCTGTTATCTTGATATAGCCCTGCCGTATCTGCGACAAGGAGAGCCATTGAAAGCCCAGATTCAGTGTTCAGGCTCTTGACAAGCTAAAGCCTTGTGTGTGTGGTGTGAAAGGCCCACTTCATCCTCTCCAACTCCACCATGTAAAGGTGTTATTAAAAGATTGCATTTCCAGAAAGGCACTGTTAACACACACAAAACCACTATCTCAAAGAGTATTAAGAGGCTCTCATCAGATTACTCCTGCATTTTGGCATTCAATAAGTTGTTGGTCAGTGGAGAGGCCTGGCTATAAGCCATAACAACAGTTTTCTGTTGGATTTCGAATTGTGATTCATTGAATCTATTTCTCGTCATTTATTTTAGCGGTATAACGAAATGCTCTGCTCCAAACCATTTATAAGCTATAATTAAACCCAGGCAATTTCCCTTGCCAACAGCTTGCTTCCTATTGGATGAAAGAGCAGTGGTACTAAAAAGAACCAAGCAGTAGTGAAATGGGTGACTGGAGTGCGCTGAAGCTTGACACTTGGAGACCAAAGGGAGAGGAACATGTGAGAAGGTTGACCTTCACATTGGCAGGACAAACACACCTAACTCCAATGATCTGATACTTACACAAAAGCAACACACCAAGGCCTCTATGCATGGCTTAGCTGTAGGTAAGTACATATGAATTCACACTTACAGAAGCACTTAACATTCAAGAGCGATAAGAAGAAATGTCTCAAATGGAAGGTACAGATGATGGCTTGGCTTCATTCACAGTGAAAGGTTTTACATCAGTACGGCTGTTGAACTACTGATGCTAGAAAAGTATAATACATCTTAGCAGCCTATTTGCTGAATCAGCTTGGTAATGTATGCATTATTATCTCAATAAAAACAGAAAATCCAACAGCTGAATACATTTCCTATAAGATGGAGCAGTCTGTAATGCTGGTAGAGTTACTCAAATATATGACAGCAGCAACTGTCTTTGGGGATATGTATAACCTCATTTCTATATTAGTCCTAATCTGCTCTAGCTCTGCAAGAAGGTCCTTGATTTACAGGCTAATTCATTCCTGATAGATATGAGCATAGCAATGAATGTTAAACAATGTAAACTTGAATAACTCTTTTGATCTACCCGTTTAGAACATCTGACAAAATCCCAGAAGTTAAACACTTTCAGAGAGAACACTCAGGAGTAGTAATTGTTTAGTACTAAGTCATCCAATTTCAACATTTTAATGACATATATTGTAACAAATAAGAGTAGAGTACAGACTATAGGAAAGACAAACCAACCTGGGCCTGAGCCGAGCTGTCATTGAGAGCTTTTCTAAGGCCTTGACTCAGTCCCCTGCGCAAGTTCTGTCTCTGTATGCTGTCCAGTCTGTTTCTCCTCACATAGATGGAGACGACTGGGACAAAGAGCAACACACAAAAAACAGGAGAAAGCGCAGCAAACGTCACAGATAAGAAAAACATCATATTTAATTAGCTTTACAGTGGATGGATGGAAGTCAGATTACCTGTCTTTACCCACATTCTCTCCGTTACGTTGCACTGTTGAGGGGGGGATTCAGTGGTGGTGGTAAAGGGTGAGACGAAAACTGTCGTAGTCAACTTAGGAGGCGATCTTGGGACAGGTGGCGTAAATGTCCTCCTGTTTATTGGACTCCTAATAGCTGGTGTTGTAATAGACCTCCTTGTTGTCGTAGTGAGCTGCGCAGTCGTAGTTCTAGTTGAAGTGAAATGCTTTGTGACTTGTATAGGTGACATAGTAGTAGTAGTAGAAGTAGTAGTAGTAGAAGTAGTTGTTGTAGTAGTAGTAGTAGAAGTGATAGGGCTACTTCTGGTTGTGGTAAACTGGGCAGAGGCTGTTGTGGTTTCTCGAGGAGGGTTCAAAGATGATACCTGAGATGTTTGTTGAGTATCGGCCAAGATTACTGTTGGATCAATCTCCTTCTGATTTGGCAAAGAAATTGAAGTTGTTGCTTCAGTGGTTAGCTCACCAACTCTAGACGCTGTAAGGAAAACAAATTCCTCTGTCATTGCTTGTGGTTCACCAGATTTATTTGAAAATGTTGGTGATGGAGACGAACAAGTGAACACATATTTTGCTGACGACAATGGGGTGGGGCCAGTTATGGAGGATGAAAAAGACAAGACTGGTGAAGATTTAGGAGAAGGCAGATTGAATTTCTTATGCGATGTGAATTGAGGAGGCAAGAATGACATTAGTGATAATAAAGTTGGAAATGGAGATGATAAGGTTTTTATGAAATCTTTTCAGTCAAATATGTAGTATTTGCATAAAGTGCAGTAAAAAGATTGATTACAGACATTTTGGCAGTTTTTTCATGTTCAGTGGATAATTCTTTCACAAAATGTATGCTCTATTGACCCAAATTTGAGGATGAATCATGGTTGATGGTAAAACTAGCCCTGGATGTGACATTCTCACTTGATTTCCCA
Organism: Chaenogobius annularis; assembly: GCA_015082035.1. Classification (NCBI taxonomy): domain Eukaryota; kingdom Metazoa; phylum Chordata; class Actinopteri; order Gobiiformes; family Gobiidae; genus Chaenogobius; species Chaenogobius annularis. The sequence goes on along the minus strand of BJKM01000183.1, from coordinate 80,237 downwards.
AAATGCCATTCTGTTTTTGGATTAAATTAATATAAATCTTTGTCAAGCAGAGAGGGAGATGTTGTGATGAGCAAATGAGCAAAGGGCTGCTGTCCATGGTCCTGCTTTTCATTTTCATATGAAAACGTGTCGATTTGTAAAGGACTGAATGGACGATCAAAGCTAACAGATGTAGTTTCTGCTATAAAGGCGTTTAATTCTAAAGGCTCAAGCTTTCTGGTTTCCCTTTTTGTGTAGTGTACCAGTGGTTTTGTGCCAAAGCTGAAAATAGCATTGCTGTGCTGTCCATCACTGGAAGAGGTAGTAGCTTTTTCGGAAGAAGCCAGGTGGAAAATTGTTGTTTTTCTCCCTAAATAAAATTTGATTTATCACTACCCAGACTGGTGATTGGTCCCTGAGAGCCAGTTTCAGAGTTTGTCCTCGGCGTGAGAGACGTGTCTATCCAGGAGGAAGGCGGCTTATTAGGATTCTGGAGAGTCACATCTCCATTTTGGGGGGATTCCAATGTAGTCTTAGAAGTAAGGGTAGAAAAAGGTATGTCAGTTTTTCCTGTTGAACATTTATTCAACTCTTTTGTCACTAAAGATGATAGCATTAGAGTGGAATTAAGCTCTTGGTACTGAGTTGACTCTTTTTCCAATAAAGCAGGCGCTAAAGTTTCTGCAGTATTTATGTTAAAGCTTTTAGCTGAGTTTTCCCTTTGTCTCAAGAAGTCAACTGTAAAAAAACAAATCATAGTCATTCTTATCCAAAGAGGCTTTAGCTGAGGCCAATATGAGTTCAGATTTATTTAAAGGTGTTGCAAGATCCGTTTGGGCAGGTATTTTTGCTGTAGATGAAGACATTTTTTTAAATACAGATGACTTTGTCATTGTGTATCTTCTATGCCAGGGGTGGGCAATTATTTTCCCCAAGGGCCATATTAGAATCCAGGCATGTGGCGAAAGGGCCAGGTGTAACAAATTCTCATCATTATAAGCACTTTTCTATAAAATATAAGCTATTTGATTTATTGTTTCATTCATCTTAGGTAATCTTTATTAAGGAGAATCAGTTATATTTAAAACTTGAAGCACCGCAAATGCACAAGTCTATTCTATGCGCTTGGTATGCACTCAAAGGAAAAGGCGATGTTTCTTTAAATAATTTTCTACTGTTGCTCTTGCACTGACTGGACAAGGGGTAACACCATTACTATTAGGCATCGTCTCTGAAAGGGAAAGTAACTTATTCAGGGTGGATGATATAGATGTGAACTCTGCTCCCTGAATTTCTCTGCTTGTAAATCATATTGATAGCAGAAGCTTTAGGGCCACTGTGACCCGCTGCCTTCAGTAAATCACTATGATGAGATGCATACTCCAAGGACCTCGTACTGTAATGGATATGTGTAGACTTGGTAATGACTGGATCAGAAAAAGGGTCTGCATCAGAAGCTGTTGCTGGGGTAAAAAATGATTGCGATGTGTTGTACGGTGCTCTTGTTGTTACTTTCCGATCTACAGTGTGTGAACTGAGAAGTGACATAATTGCTTTTCCTCGGGTTTGGTGAACAGAAGAGAGCATTTCTGTCTGGCTTGTATTTGACATCTGCTTGATGACATGACTAGACAGCAAATGGGGTAGAGGAGGGGCTGATGTTACATTTTTGGGAAGATTCCCTTTGCCTTTGAACTTGAGGACATTCGTGATCTGAAGAAAATAAGATGCTTGGTTCAGGATAATTGAAGAATGAAAAGTTTGGATTTTGAACGGCAAATCCCAGATTAAATAGTGCAAGACCTGACCCTTTAGATTTGATCTTATTCTGCTGAAATCTCAAGACTGCGTTTGCATTATCGCTGTTTAGATCCATTATGTAATAGTTTATGAGTGAGGAACATAGTATTCTGCAGCCCCTTCATAACAGTTACAGGTTGTTCACTTTGAGATAGCCCAAATCCTGTCATCTTCACCAGCAGAATAGACCTGGACTCAAATATTAGAGATTTTTGAGATATTTGTGTATTTTTGGCTGAAAAATGAATGAAAAGTGCTTGTAAAGATGGAGAAGATGAAGATAGTGATGAAAACATTGGCACATTACGGTCTCTATCCATCAAAACCAAATGTTGTGGAGTGGGCACAGTTTGAGGTGCTGGTGTGACAAGATCATTGTTGTGCTTTTTGCCAAACCTGAGGATGGAGAGGAGACGGTAGATGAAGGCAATTGAGTGGTACGGTCCTCGTCTCTGGTGATGGTGGGGGATGTTCGACTTTGTGCAACTGGACGTCTTACGGTTCCCGCCATGACAGTGAAGACAGACGAAAAGGCGGGCTGTCCAGAGAAGCTTTCCCCTTTGGACTCAGAAGCACCATCCAAAATCAGGGCGGAGAAAGGCACTGCCCCCACTGCAGACAGACCGGCCAGTGGGTGAGGAGCAGCTGTAACAGGGTCGCCCACAAGAGACGAAGAACCAGAGGCATCATAGGTAGATCCGCCTGTTCAGAGAGGATCACAGAGGGAAATTATGAAAGAATAATGCCAGAAATTAGCATTAGTCACCATATCATTACTGAGAAAGGTTTTGGCAAAGGGCAACAAACCCTATCAATCAATAACATGTATGTGAGGCCTGGTTAGAAAACAGTGCATCCACACTCATTGAATTTTCTACACTACATGCACAGGCATGAATAATGGTAAATAATTCGGTGTAATCCCTCATTCATCAAGAAAAAGTGTCTGTTGTAATCATCTGGACTCTTGGATGAAAGAAGTTTTGTTCTTTCTAAAAACAGAGTCATTCTCAATCTGCAAATCGAGTCTGGGAACTCTGTCTGGTTTTATATCCTCCTCTGTATAGGCCCTGCCCACAGGGGCTTACACAGAGGAGGATATAAAACGTTTTAGAAACGTTTTGTTTTTCTAAAAACAGAGTCCAGATGACTACAACTGAATATTTTTCTACAATGGTAAATAGTAGTAGTTTGTCAGTGTTCTGAAAGATAAAACCCACCAGTTAACAACAATCCTGGCAACACATCAACTTTAGCATCTGAATGTCTATTTTTCTTAACGTAAAGTCATTTAAACAATGTGTGTAAGGCAATTTATTCCGTCAACAAAAATGTATTTTCCAAACATAACAGCTCAAGCTATTACGAAACAGCATGGTATTTCACAAAACAATCATTTACAGGTGGCCTGGATTGGCAGGATCAATTTATAATGCAATTAATTAATAACACAGTGGGATAAAACTGATTGTTGCTGCCAGCTTACACACTCAATTCCCAACATAAGCAATGTGTGTGTGTGTGTGTGTGTGTGTGTATGAGTGTGTGTGTGTGTGTGTGTGAGTAAACATATGAATGAACAGCCATACAAATGACAGCAAGGACAGATATTTATGTTTTCCCCAAGGAGTGAGAAAGACTTGATAGTGGAAGAAACAGAATTATTCAGAAGATGGTAGATGTATGTTCAAGAGAGGGATAACATTGTTTTGCAAAACACACATGGGTCTCTATGATGAAGTTGTGCTAGACTGTGCTCGGTTAAAAAAGGCAGCTGATTAAGTTTTCTTTTGGGGCTCCTTTCATTCTCAGCACATCTTGGGCATGTCCATATAGGAATCCTTTCATCCATTTATATAGCTTTGCAGTCGTGTCACATCCCCCACCCCCGCACGATGTTAACCCAGGGGTCTTTAGACTGTAGGAGGAACTAGAACAGGGGTCTTAGTTTGGGGTGGGAACAATGACAAATGTGCCCCAACTGCAAAACAAGATACAATTAAAGAAATAATACAGAAATGGTGAGCATCTACCTGCACTCTCAGCAAGAAACAGTTGTAAAACATGTCAGATAATGCACATGGATAATAAATGCTGATCTATGAAAATCCAATAAGTTTTTTTGGCTCAATTTGATGAAAAGTTTTGATGAAGGATTTAAAGGAGACTGCTCATATTGCACACTGATTATTCTGGATTTAATTATTTCCAACAATTAAACAACGGAAATTAGATGATCCCTAACCTTCAAATTCAGTTACACTCTATATCCCAAAGAACTGTCAAACCATCCCTTATAATTAGTTGGGTGCGAGATGAATTGTTGAAATCCATTAACTGACACTATTTTTGAAGTCAGGCTTTTCATACGGCATTTATGAACCCAATTTAATTCCCTTTCTTCAATGAATCACGAATGAATAATGTGTGGAAATGTGATTAGTGAAATTGCAATACTCAAATATGTAATCCACCTTTGGGGAGAGATGAGGACAGAATAGAAGGGGAAACATACAACTCCGTTGTTCAAAGGGTTACTACGTAATCTTTAAATAGTCCTACTATAACTACAGTACTTGTTTACTGTCAAGGTCAAATAGCGGTATGTACTGTATGTTAAGGTAAAATAGAAGAACTTTTATTTGTCCAACAAAGGACAATGCAGTGCTGCTACAGCAAATAAAAAAGCAGTAGTAGACAAACAAGAAAATGTAAATAAATAAATAAACAATAAATAATGGTAATTGGTAATGGTAAATAGTAGTAGTAGTAATGGTTAGTAGTAGTAGTAGTAGTAGTAGTAGTAGTAGTAGTAGTAGTAGTAGTAGTAGTAGTAGTAGTAGTAGTAGTAGTAGTAGTAGTAGTAGTAGTAGTAGTAGTAGTAGTATATTACTACTCTAGTATATTACTACTACTACTTTTTCAATACTGTCAATGCATCAAGGTCATCCTGACACAAACTTTGGTAACTCCCCCTTCTCTTGTTAGTCTGCAGAGGAAACAAGAGGGCAGCAGTATGGGACAGAGTCAGTGCCAGTTTAGGTGTGGGACCCTCATACGGTGAGCCACCTGCTCCCACAGGGCCGACATACGCTCAGATTTCATCCGGGATATAAAGGACATGATGTAAAGGCATGAGATAGACAGAGACAGGATGAAGACATCTGTAAGGAGAGAAAGCGGCCGAGTTTAAAAAAACAAACAAAAAAACAATTTGCAGGTTGGATTTATAGTGGAAAGTTGTGACATCTAGAGCAGCAGTCTACAGGCCATTTAAACTGATTTTACTACCTGTGTTCCTTACCACATCAAATATAGGTTTGTCACTGTTAAATCTCATTTAAGTGCATAGTTATGTAATGCTTTGTGTTTTTGCATGCTTTGTGTTTTCAAAATGGGAATTTCAAAAGGTGCAATTTAGGCTCCTCTCATAGTAAAATATATTACACAATTGATGGGGTGCTTTGTTTACCAATTTAAATAAATAAATTCACAATAATATGTATCAGCACTTCATATTTGACTGTCTCAATCAAATATGCATAACACTACTGGACCGCTTAGGCAATGTGAGGTTTGAGATGGAAGAATTGAGGAGGATGGACAATATACACTGAAGTAAAAAACATATGAAAAAAACTAAAACAATAGCAATAAAATAATGATTGTAGACATATTGGGGAGGTGGATAGTTGATCAAAAATGTATCTTTCCACTTTCCCAAATGAAATTGCATTTCACAGTTTGTTGTGGAGGTCTTATCCTGTGCACCTGCTCAAATTTCGAGAGCGGATAACTATATAATTTTATAATCTGATGATTATATATTTAGATACAGAATAGTTTACATTTAACTTGTTTTATACAACGCAAGATCACATGAAGACATGCTGTATATATACAATACAGCACACTGTATTACGTAAATAATTGAATGAACATTTTAAGCCCCAAACCCCAACCTACAATATGTGTTGTGATATTATTGTGAGTAAGCCTTGCAGCAATAGGCTGCAGCCACTCATGAAAACTAAAAGGATACTTAAAGCTGGTGTACCTTAGTTTTACACAGCACAGCCGGATCTAGGTTTTTAAAAGTGTCTTTGCTTTTTTATTAGATGCAGACAGTGGGTAGAGGTCTCATTTTTGTCATGAAGTATTTCTTTCAAAATATACTCTTTGAGAGAAAGCATAACATTTACTAATTTACACAAAAAAGTCAGGTACCCCAGCTTTAAGAAACATATAAATATATAAAGAGTATTTGACAGGTCAAGCACACAATATGTTGTACTCATTTACATACTTTCGCAGCCTTTGCCAAGTCTGGTTGAAAGTCTCTCCTAAGCTGCTGTATCTTTGAGCTTGCGGCTCTCAGTCATGATACAAGTCTGCACTGCTCCTCTCAAATTATAAACAGCCTCTCTCCGAGCTGTTTTGGTTCTCTTATGTGTGGAAAAACAGTAAACATGTGTAATTCAATAGTGAGGTAGAAAGTGCCCTGGGAGAAAAATAGAGCAAATTTGAAAAGATTGGTTTGGTCAAGGAAGTGCCTTGTAAGTCCCCACAATGTTTTGGTTATTTACAAAGAGCTTTGGCATTTGAGACCGCTCAGAGCTGTTGTTGTTGAAATAATGAATTTGAGCTGTGAGAGTATGGAAAGTTTGAGAGCAGCGCATGTGAGAAGTCTATATAAATATGTATAGGATGCACCGGAGGAGGATGGTAGTGATGATGCCAAGTCTGCTGTTGAGGTGACAGTGGGCCGAGAGGAAGTCACAGCGTGTGCAGAGCCCAGCAGGCGCGATACGCACCATTGGTCAGGAACAAGGCAGTAAACACTTAACCCTGTTAGCATATGCAGTCTAAGGAAGATGCTCAGTTTTCCATTTACTGGTTGCCTATAACACAAGTATGCCGTTTTTGATGATGTGACTGACTAAAAAAGCGTTTCATACAAATTCTCTTCTTGGCCAAACATTTTCCCACTCCTTCGAAGCCCATTTAGCTTTATAAATCAAATATTATATATGTATATATATGTTATTGGAACAACTTCCAAATGTGGGTAAAGCAACCAAAACATGTACTCAAGTAAGAGTAAGTTTACTTTAAAATAATATTACTAAATGAGTCAAAGTAAAAGTAGTAGTCCAAATAATTACTCAAGTAGGAGTAAAACAAGTAATTTGAGAAACTACTATGAATTGAGTATTGAGTTTGGATGTAAAAAGTATTAAAAATGGGATTTCAGATTTGAGTTCATATAATCGAGTTGAGTAAATGTAAAACTAATCATATCTGAAGGTAAGGTAAAAGATGTTATCATTTAAAACATACCGTTTTTTTCACTTGTAGAATTAGTGGGAAGCCAGAGTTTTAAAAAAGCCAAACCATTATGTAATCAAGCTTTGTCATTCATTATTCAAAAGTTGCAATATTTGCAACATCTGCTATGTCTTTAAAATGCTTTAAAATGCAATAGTGTTGCCTAAAAAATTTATACCCAGATACTAACCAATAATAAAACAAAACTGATACTCATTTGAACAAGAATCAATTACAATAAAATCAGATGAAGAGAACAAATTTGGATCATTCCCGAATATGTTAAATGGCATTGGTCTGCATCATAAGTATTAAGACCAATTTATTTTTTCTTTAAAATTACACTTGTGTCGAAAAAAATATTTACATTTTTTTAAAATTAATTTATCTTTTCCTTAGTACTGAAATCGATTTTGAAATGTCAGTATTGTGACAACACTACATCACTAAACAGTGCATGTTCTGTAGACTGCTTAGAGTAACATACACTTCATCACAATGTTCTGAAGTGTATGTTTATTTATTTTTTTTAGCATGAATGTGATGACTAGAGTGACTGCAGGAGCTTTAGCAGGCATTTGGGAAGGTGACATTCTCTCCACTCACATATGGACTATCATATATCACCAGGCGAGGACAGTCCGTGCAGCAGAGGAAGCCAAAATGAATTGGTGTCTTGGCATTATTATGTAAATGTTCTAATGTGCTTTCTGGATAATGGATGAATATTTTTTGAGCCTCGCTTATATGAAGTGTATTGGACAGATGTGTCTGCAACTCTCATCTTACAGACAACACAAGTTTATTCTGTAACGGCTAGCTGTTTGTATAACACTTTAACCTGCTTTAATAAATAATATTGCTTAGAAATCCATACAGAAAGACATGACATGGTATTTCAGGTTGCGATATCACATTTGAATAAACAACAGTGACGTCTGAAATTCACTTCCATTCACATGTCTGACACATTACCATTCTGTAATATGTGACCAGCGTTATGCAAGCAACCTTTCTGAACAAGTAAAGTTAAAGTAACATAAACAGCAAGATTAAAGGGCATTTTTAGATTAGGTTTAAAGATGTACTTCAAATTATTTTATTTTGCTTCAAAAATGTTCACAAATATGCTTTTTTTCCCTCTGATTATATTGTGACTTGTATAATCACAATTATTGATTTAACACTTTAATCTTGACATTAAGGCTGTGCAACTAATCAAGTTTTAATCAAGATCATGGTTCAGTAATTTCTTTATTCATCAATGATCAACTTGACTCTTTAATCGAGAGATAGCAATGATTACATATATGTGTATAGTTTATGTTCAAGAAATTAAGATTATAAGCATTTTAAAATCATTTTGTTAATTTTACTTCATCATATAGTCCCCTGTTGGCTCAGACATGCTGGCTCTAAAACTACAGAACAAACCAGTGCTTGTGGTGCTATAAAAAAACAGAGCCCAGAGGCAGTGCTGATCTATGAACTGTCAAGGTGGAAGCGAGCAAGGCAAATTCTAGTGGTCAGCGCAAAAGCAGCCTCCCTAACTAAGTCACCCCCATGAAAACTGAAACTGCTTTAGTAGACATGAAAATTAGCTTAGTTTGTTTGTAAACAGTGAAAAAGAAAAGAAAGAAATATCTGACAAAAATAGTATAGAACATTAACATTTGCTCAGGTAAGAGCATTGTTCTACTCTTTGCATTTTGCATTTAGAAATGAACATCTTGACTTGCACAACCAAACCACCACAATCTCATCTGATCTTGGAAGCTAAACAGGATTGGGCCTGGATGCTACCAAGTGGTGGTAGGAGCACTTCCCCGGTCAGGCTAATGAATACTGTTGTTGTACCCTTGGGCAATACACTACACCCACCTTGACTCCAGTGTTCATGTACACTGGTGTTTCACTGTGTTTGTGAGAGCAACTGCTACTACGGATGCAAATCCATGCTACTCCATGGCTACAATCAAGCCAGTTTACAGCATGTATATCATGTATGTTCATTAACGTGCACGGTCTCAACCAAATTCTAAAAGAATAATAATAATAATAATCATCATCATCATTATCATCATCATAACACAGTATTGGGGAAGCACCAGACACATCACTATAAATGGTTAGATAGTTTGACCTGGGAGTGTCATTCCTGAGTCTCCCGGTCCTGAACAGCCTCAGCATGAGGCTAAACTCCCACTCTGTCCCCTGCCTGCTCTGCTCGCACCTCCAGGAGACTGGAGCCACACCGCACACACACGAGGTACAGACACTTCCAAGTGCTGACAAAAGGTTTATGGATTGTTTAAATGTGAATTATATTTATATGTACAGCATTGACCAATGAGCCAAAAATAAAAATAAAAATAAAAATAAAAATATATATATTTTAAAAAGTTCTACAATTAGTGTAAGGAATGCTCTTCATCAGCCTTACATCATTTTTCAACTCTTTTGATTTTAGATATTTTTACATGCGCTGCAATGTCACCTGTCACAACACAGCACATTTTTTTTTAAAATGACCTTGTAATTGTCACACTGCAGGACATAAAACTGGCACATGTTAAAAGTTCTCCAGAAAAGTTGGATTTGACAAAGGTACATGATAATTATTTATTTTGACCTGTATCTAAACCTTAAACCCCAGAACTTGAACTGGAGCATAAAACACAGATGAGCTCCTTCAGGCATTTGTGTAAAAATATGTGATTTTTAAAGTCACACCGCAGGACAAGTTTTGCGCACACTTTAGCTGTTTACAAATGAAAGGCAATAAATATGTAATGATTGAGAAGAGAATCTTTTATATGGAACATTAAGACCATGAATCTATTCACCTTATTCCAGAAGCCTATCTGGGCACCGCCATATGACATAATCCTTCATCCGGGTTGTATTAGTTGACATAGGGCTGCCGACCTTGAGAGAAAATAACTTCTACACAGACTTAAAAGGCTGTCCAAGGAATCAGTGCATTGTTGACTTGATCAGATGAACATTGGACGTTTTACACAAATCAATCTACTTTATAGTATATTTTAGCTGCAAGACTTCCCTCGTTCTCCCCTCAAGTGAACAGAGTTCCTGCTTAATGGCACTTCCGTTGCCATTGCAACGGAAGATTTAAGGAAACAAAAGTGGGTTGATTGTACTCTAAATCAAATGTAACCTGTTTCAAGACAAGTGTATCTAACATTGAGTTGTGTATTTAGTGAGTCGAACCACATCATGAGGTGGAGACATCTTGGTCACCTGTGACGTGCTATAAGCAGCACTCTGCTGCAGATCACATGTCTGTGTTTTTACCTTGTAATTAGGCCCTGAGAGAGACTTCAGACAAAATCAAAGTTCATCCTGCCAAGTGACAGAATGTCGACACTCCAGCTTGCTCCAAATGTCTTCGTCAAAAACACTCCAAGTAAAAAGGTTATTGTTCCAACAACATGTAATTGAAGTTGCATAGCCTTTTTGAAGCCTTTAGTTATATGGTCTAATTGTGTTTATACACACTGAAAATAACCTGCAATACTTTACATAGTCAAATGTTTACAAACAACAGGGTCACATCAAATTTGGGCCAGTTTCAAGCCTTTATAAATTAAAAGGATTGCTTAAGGGAGGGATAAATAAATCATGACAAATCACTATGTTCTCTAGGAAACCACACATCAACAAAGGAAGCTCTTGTTTGATCAATGTGTTATTGGTTCTGTACCAACTCATGACAAGAATGTTTAACCCGTTAAAAGCATACCCAAATGGCATTGCTTATTAAAAGAAGACCTTACAGCTCACATGCTAGTGTGATGCATCATTATAAAGCTTAGGCCTTCTAGCTTCTGCAGATGTGCATATGAACACTGTCAGGGCTTCAGAACTTACACTACAGAAGCCCAAACATAAAAAAATACATCCTTTTTTTAGTCTCACCTGAATATTGTCAATTTGGAAAAGGTCCTCAGCAAGACATACTTCACTGTAAAATTGATTCACTATACTTGCTGTTTATCTTGTTGACAACAATTGTGTAAAGTTTCAAATCTCTAGGAATAGGCATTTTGAATCAAAAAGTATATTCGGAACAAGTTATCCAAATATGTGCCAACTGTGCCAAACTGATTGTAGCTCCTCTATGATCATAAAAAAAAAAAAAAAAAAAATGGAGGAAAAACTTAATAAAAATAAAAACAATTATATATTTATTTTTGGGGTATAATAATACATATATCTAACGAAATGCACGTCCAAAAGACTAACGAGATCAGAAAACATGGTGTGTAAAATCTTGTCTACGCGCGCCGAAAAAATTGGCTCTCATCTGCTGTTAGCATGTAAAAAGATTCTCTCTCCGTCTGTCTCCTTCTAAAACCCAGCCATCGTTCGATAGCTTATCTGATTGGCTACAATAATATGTCAATCAAAACTTTTTTCATTTTCTAAGTGCCCTAAGAGAGTAAAATAGTCATCAACAGGGCGACAAACGAGAGAGCGCATTGTTTAGCTAAAGGGCTGTGCCAGACGAACCCTTAAATGGAAAAACTCGTGGATGGTCTCATTTTGTAGCTGAAAGTGTGAGGAAAAAACCAGACCCATGGAACCAGTGTTTTGACAGAGAGAAGTGTCGGACGCGCTTTAGTTGTGAGTTTTTTCACAGAAGAAAATGCCGTTCACTGGACAATTTCTTCAAATGGGATTACTTCAAGAAAAATACAAGTGGATATTGTTTTTCTGTGGATTATTACGGACAGAATGAGTACAGCTACTGATGGATTGAACACCGTTGAGTCCGTCAAATCCGGATTACAGGTAAGAAATGTGTTACCAAAAGTAGATTTTTATCACAAACTATTGGTGATTGTTTATTGGGGCATATTATTCAATGCAAATCAATTACATATTCGTTTGGTTGTTGAGAAAATAATCTTTAAAATGATGTATAGCTTGCTGGTATTGATAATGAAAATAAGAGTGATGATCAAATAGAATGTCTAAAGTCCGGTTTCATACCGTGCGCGGGCTGGAGGGTGTGAACAATTTAAATTGTGGGAAGCCAATTTAAGAAATGTGCAACAAGATGCATTTTGTTGTTTTTTATTTTGTTGTTGCAATATATACTGTATGTAATTTAAATCTACAGTTTTTAACCATGCATTTCACAGTACTGCTCTGGGACAGACTTTTATTCAGTTCAAAACCCTCACCTCTCATTCGGTGCTTCAGAGCGCTGGATAACACTGGACTTTAGTGCAAGTTGTTAGAAAACACAAATCAGAAGGGCCTGTATTTCTATCGACATTGTTTTCTCACTGAAAAAAATAAATGGAGTTGATTTTGAACGTGAGAGCATAAGCACTCTTCCAGACCACCTTTAGAGATAAAGCCAGTTAAATGAGTGAGTAAAAATACGAGGAGAAGGATCCAGGGTCTGGACAAAATTGCCTACCGGTCCGGACTTTACCTGGTTATGCCTGGTTTAAAGCCTTTTTTTTTTTTAAGACCATTTCTCTGGTCCGAAGGCTTTATTAGACAGAGGTTGTAGCATGAAATGGTGAGAGAGAGGGTATTCACCTTATTCTGTCCTGTCCACTTTTGCTTCTTTTGCCATGGATCAGCACTTCCGTTGTGTTGACCCCTCCGGTCGAGCGGGAACTCCGTTCACTAAGTGGAGAACAAGGGAAAATTCTTGCCACTAAAATATGATATAAAGTAGATTGATTTATGTAAATTGTTCAAAGTTCATCTGACCAACAAGTCAACAATGCACCGATTGTTGACTGAAAACGGCTTTTTAGTCTGTGTGGAACTTATTTTCTTTCTAGGTCAGCAGTCCTATGTTAACTAATACAAGCGGAAGGGGGGACACCATTTATGGTGGCGCCTGTGTCAACATCCAGAATAGACCTTCATTAAATGGTTGAGCGGGGAATCTAATCACACCCCGTCCATGAAAGCCTAACCCTGGCTAGCTACATCCGATAGTTCTCAGTCCACCGAACATGCGCAGAAGTGCTCTTCTCCCACACGAGCGCGTGAAAGGACCACATGACCGCTCTGACTAATCAGAGCAAATTTCTAGAGCGGAGCAGAACGAGCCAAAACTAACGATTAAAAAGCTATTTTTAGGAAAACTGAATCTGAAAATTGTCAAAAAGCCTCAAAAGTCCGACCTTTGTGAAAGCTGTAGGTCCTTGAACACGAGCAGTTTGTTTTTACATTGCGCTCTATGAGAAAAATGCTTTCTAGACCATGGAGGATTTTTTCACTGCAGTTGCAATGGACTGGCCACTGGGGCAAACTCATGACAGGTTTAATACCCTATCCAGTTAATTTAACAGATCCATGAATCCACCCCATGACGCTATGGTGGTGGTAGGGATGTCAAGATTAAACGTTAAACTTGAGTTTATCCGTGGAGTTTTGGGAACCTACGGTATACCGCAGAAATGTGTCACAGGCGGCATGTGCACACGTGTGTGTGTGTGTGTGTGTGTGTGTGAGCTACAGCTGCCAATAAGCTTAAATTTATGTTATTTAATCCATTTGTGGCCATTATATTTTATTTTAAAAGTAATCTGCTGTATTAAATGAGAGTCAGGTTAATTGTAATAAAAAATATTATATTGTGACTCTAAAATTTGATATGCAACGCCCTAAACCACTGCACTACAAGCAAGCACAATTTATAACCTTTTAACAGTGGAGCGCGATCTCCCACCCTCTTCCATCTTTGCTTTGTTTTTTTAAACACTTTGAAATGTAGTGATGTATAATAATGTTGAATTCCTTGGTTTATTATAGCCCCATTTTGAACACTCCAATGTCCTAAAAAAGTGTGCTGTGGCAGAAAATACCAGACTTGTCGATTCTATGTAAAATGACCTCTTATGCTCTCACACAACTGATCATCTGATCACCTGGCCTTTTGGCCAGGGCATTGTTTTTTTCTGTGCCAGACGGTCAAGATGTAAATGCAATCAACTACCTCTGTTCTTAGTTCTTGTACTTAGCATTTGTTACAGAAGCCAGTAACATTAGGTGTGATGTGGGTCTTGTGACCATCTGTTCAAGTGTAAAACTATATAAAGAATGTGCCACCGTGGAGTCAGGACTTCAGACCAGGGTAGGGACAGACGACATTGGATAGGGATAGATTAATTCTGATTGTACAGCAGAATTAAACCATTCACTTTTGAGACAAGACAACTCTGTTCTATTGTTTTAGTTTGTTTCTTGATAACCGTTAGAGATGTTTTTCCACGACAAGTGGAAAGCTTTTTTGCAGCGCTATGAGGGTGTATTGGCCCCCTAGACTCCTGTTGTATTGTTTGTCACACAAAACAATGATCTTCAAAAACAGAGGGAGGAGCAGCAGACATTTTCCGACAAAGCAGTTGCCATGTTAATATAAATTGTGAACTTTTGCAAAATAATAGTCTAATAGGCTCTTTCACGTACAAGATGAGCCACATAAAAACCTACAGTACACACTAATTGCTTTCTGCTCGGATGGAGGGTAAAACCACAATACCGTGAAACAGAAATGCATACTATTGGATGCAGTACAGAAAAGGTTAGCCCAGGTTTGAGATGGAGAGAACGGGGGGACAATGAGGGATAACAAGGAGGGATAAGCTTGTTTAAGCCTCAGGGTCTCGTCACAAATCCAAACCCACCAGAATGTCAATAATATGTATTGCAATCACAAGAAATGCTGAGAAACGCACCTCAGAAAATGTTGATAGGGCTGTATGATATGGTAAAACATACCGTAGCAAATAACTATGCAGTGCTGAACATTTTAATAACCAACAGCCAATACGTGGATGTATTATTTTTCTTTTCTTTTTTACACAAAATTTTGCCGACTCAACAGCTAATAAACAAATCCTGGAATAAAGGTTTGGTAAGACTTGATACTGTACAGCATAAGATTTCCACCTAAGTAGACAAATAGGTGTTTATTTGATTGGTTTTCTGATGAAAGGCATCCTCCAGATGTTTTTATTTTTGGAATAAAACTGGTCTATCTCTAAACTGTTCAACCATTCAAACAAGCCACATATCTGCATATTGGCAGTAACTTTACCTGCACCACTTTTAATGTTTTAATGTCATCTGAATTATATCGCATCGGCCCAACCTTCACTCCACCAGCGCAAATATGGAGTCCACCAGTCACTTTGACACTTTGACGGATGTGCTCCCCATATGCTTCCACTCAACACCACGGCTCTGCTCCACCACCAACACGACCTTAACCACTATCACAGCTAATGTCCAATCACAGCCCGTGCAGGGTAATGTTTATGCTAATTAACTCTCTGTATCATTACACTTCAGCTTGAGAACACTTGTGCATTTTCATCATTTACAAGTAATTATACAAAGCAGCTTGAGAAGATTTAAAAACAAACATGATTCGTCAAGTTAATTAGGAAAGACACGCAAACACATGTGAGCGTATTTCTGTACAGGATCTGTCTTTCCAACAAAAAGGCTACAAGCTTTTCTCACAAAACACAAGTTATTGAAATACAGCAACAAATAAGAATAGGAAAATAAGCAAGATATGCCATGATACCACCTTTTGCTATAGTTATTTGTACTACCTTAGCTATTAATGACATGATGAAAACAAGCACAAATTGTAATAAACAGAGATAGGCATTAACTCAATATGGTTTTAAATCTTAATTTAATTTGCATAAGCAGAACAAAATTTCAATTTTCAGCGCAATTTCTCACAGAAAATAGTCAAATTCATTCCTACAAAGTCTGAACTCTAAATTTCTTGCTTTTGCTTTTAGTATTTGCTGTAGACCTGTCAATTAAAAAGCCCTAAGCTGATCACTGACAATTTGAAATGATCAACTTTGATTAATTGCACAGCCAACGTAAAGCAAATGTTAAAGCAAAATTGTTAAAAATAAATATATATATTTACAAGATGATATGTTTTTTCTGCTATACTAAAATGCTCTGTTATCAGCACATACTTGGACTGGAGTGAGTCTTGCAGGGACACAACAACAGTATACATTTGGGAACATAAAGTAAATTAATCAACCCTGACAATCCTGTTCATTCCGTTTGTTGGAAACATTTATGGAGCTGTACACTGGAAATGTCTTGCCGTCATAGAAGTGCTGATTACTACCAGGCGATACACTGCTCAGGTCTGTCGCTGCTCAGACTCATTAGTGAGATGTATTTCCACAGGACACGAGTGATCCAATACGCCCTCTTGACCTTCATTAACCTCCTCACAGTGCCAAAGAACATTATAAGATATTTACTCAGCAGCACTTTACTTAAGCATTTGTAATTTTGTTCCCTGTTAATTTAATTTGTGTGTTTGCTTTGGAGAATGCTGAAATTGGGTTTCTAGCCCTCAGCAACAGCAACACCCCTTGTTGTACCTCAATCTTAACACTTAACACAAAAAGCTACGGTAAATACAAATCGAAACAATATTTTACCCATGCTATAATGTTTAATCAATAACTCGCTTGAGTAATCAAGAATGTCACAATGAGCTCTAAACACTCATTTCCTCACCTCATGAAGGAGATGAGTAACACATATTGAAAGTGTTTCCACTGTCTGAAGTGAACCGTATCGGGCTGTTTGGGGGGTCCAAAGCGGGCCAGGTACTACCGCCCAAAGGGGTCCAACCCTCTTTGGCTGCAGGTCTGCTTTAGGTGAGAATGCAGACATGGAAAAACCAAGACGACAAAAAGCATAAACAGCATGAAAAGATAAACAGTTATTAATAATTTCTCACAATAATTTCTAACTTGATCTTGAGATAAAGTATTTCCTAAAATGGAAACGCATACGTTGAGCCAACAGACGTTGGCAAACGTTGTTTCCTGTTTACTGATGCACAGCACTCTCGTCAAGATAAAAAAATATTATATTTCCACTGCATAATCGGTCGTCCACAGGGATGTCACAATAGACGATTTTCGAGTTACGATTATTTTGAGACGAACCATCACAATATAACGATTAGTCATGATTATTGATTAAAAAAAGTGAAATCCTTTATTTCCTTTCACTCTAATATATTACTGTTCCGTTAGTATGACAAGACCAGATTTATTAAATCAAACTTTCTGAATGCAGTTATTGTGATATAAACCGGCAAATAAAAAGCACTATACATTTAGGTTTACTTTTTTTGGAATGCAGATTGGATTTAAACCACTTGCTTCTAAAATAGTTATGATTATTAGTATAACCAGATAATCTTGACATCCCCAGTCATCCAGGCAGGCTCCATAGCAAAAGCAAATTAAATAAATTGTCAATTGGACAAAGGTTTTAAGAGTGATGATGTAAATAACTAAACCCAATGCAGAGCTGACCATGCCACGTCTCACAGCTTCACAAATGTGGAATTATTAAGTATATTTTTGTGAATAGCTGAGAGCAGCCTTATGATTAAAAAGTATACATCAGGTAGGGTTTAGATTTTACAACCTTAATGATTCTGCTTTGGGCATCTGATGATACCTCTGACAATATCAATCTATTCAACACAAAAACAGCACTGAAAATATTGAAATAAAAATAAATGGTATACCTACACACAATCCTGCTGTTGTAGCATTAAAAATGAACAAGTACTTCGATAACTCCCACCCAATTGTAGCAACTTTCCAATTAATCCCAGTCATGCTCGAAGTCAGGCATGTCCAAACCAAGGCCAATTTTTGTTCCAGCTAAATTGGTCCAAACAACAAAAAGTTGTACTTTTACTGTAAAATCTGAAAAATTCAAGAATTTTTATGTTTAATAATATTAATGTTCCAAGTCTTATTAAAGGTGTGGAGGCTCATCAAGACTATGTGAAACGCAAAACTCCGAACGCTTCACTTCATTGTCACGTTGTCTGTGGCCCTCTGCTACGTATAAAATTCAAAATGCTCGGTGGAAAAAGTTTGAACACCACTGCTCTAAGTGCTTAACATTATAAACTCACTGAATCGATCCAAGTCTGTGTTTGGTGTTGATACAAGTTTTTTTTAAAGATTCAAATAATCTTTATCTGTGCCTATTACTCATCTTGTGGATTTATTCTGCATACATTGTTCTGCCTTCAACATGGAAGCTGTTAGTGGTTAATCCAATTTGTGTCTAATGTCTAATTATAGACCAACTAGTATTCTTCCTTTTTTCCCCCCAAAATTGCAGAAAAATGGGTGGCAAAACAATTAAACACTTGAATAATGCTCACACATCCTTACACCCTAGGTAATTTGGTTTCCGTGAACCACCTGCAAATTGTATTTTGGTAGAAAAGATCAAATGTCTTCTTGATAAATATGCTTGTGTAGGAGCAGTCTTTCTGGACCTCAAGAACACCTTTGCTATAGTAAACCACAATGTTCTCCTGTCTAAATTGACCCGCTATAATTTCTCAAATGAAAAATTGCACTGGTTCAAGTCATATTTATCTCAGGAATCAAGTCGCAGTATCTGAACTGTATATTATTTTTAATGTATACAAACGACTTACCTGATATGTGTCCTAATATTGATATTCAAATGTAGCTGACAATGCTGTTATTTTTACTCCGGCTAAAAGCCCACAGGAAGCATTTTACATTTCAGCATCTGCAATGACCAATATTCAAAACTGGGTCAAATACTCATGTTAACAGTTAAACGTAAATATAACAGTCCGCATGATGTTCAATAAGCATCCATCTGAACTTCAGCAGCCCAACGTTTTTTTGAACGGCGTGGAGCTCACCATAGTGAAGGAATTTAAATACACGCACGCAGTGAATTATACTGTACAGAATTTTACACATATAAGATCCTTTATGACATTGAATACGCTTGCATGCTTTTACACACCACAATTGTCAAATCTTTAAAATCTCTTTTTAAAAAGGCCATAAAAGAAATTCACCACTGCATTGTTTTATATAAATATAGTTCACTCAGTTCTGACAATTTTGTTCATTGAAGGATTTTATTAAACTAAAGACTGTGAGTGAGAGGGCACCAGGGCCACGGCTCAAGGGGACTGTGAGGTTCCACACAGACGTAACTCATTCGGACAAACTGCGCTCTCTGTCAAAGGGACTCATTATTGGAATAACCTTCCGCTGACAATAAGAAAAAGCCAATCACTGTCCACTTTCAAACTGCACTTCAAACTGTGGATGAAGAAAAAACAGGTCTGTGAGCACTTTTAACTGCCTTTTATTTTCCTGTGTTGTTTTAATTTTGTAAAGTTTTGCAATTGTCTGTAACCAGCCTAGGGACTACAGATGGACATTAGCTTCTTTGCTATAATATGGAATGTTCACACTGTAATTTACGTGTTCATTAATATGCACTGTCCTTAAATTAAAATAAATGATATTCCAGTGCAGGGGCTTTTCCTTTATCGTTTTTCTGTAACAGCACTATATTTGATTGGCCTCACGCGTCACCAATGTCTTGAATTGATGCTCAAAATCGGTATCGTATCTGATGATACATCTACAAGGGACTAGACTCAGTGATTGCAAACATATTGGAAACGCTGCATAGTCGATGAGTCTATGTTTGCTTGCCATGAGGCAGTGAATCTTTGACATTTTGTTTGTTTCGCGCAAATGCCTCTTTCCTCCAGGGGCAGCAGAGCGACACATTG
Source organism: Chaenogobius annularis (assembly GCA_015082035.1). NCBI lineage: Eukaryota > Metazoa > Chordata > Actinopteri > Gobiiformes > Gobiidae > Chaenogobius > Chaenogobius annularis. Next base: position 60,466 of record BJKM01000183.1, on the reverse strand, counting down.
AGATTACCCGGTAATGAATTGGCCAGTGGGGATCCGCTCATCACATTTTAAGATTAACGGACTGACTTTGGAGCGCTCAAGTCAAGACATAAATCTAACCATACAGGGGATGGATTTATAAAAATATTTTCTAGGGGCTGCTCGGTGGCCGAGTGGAATGCACACGTACGCTCCATTTGGACAACCTGCAGCGTTTTGAGTATGAATGCAGCTCTCTGCAGTTTGCTGCAATGTCTTTCTCCAGTCTTATCCCCATTTCACGCTGTACTGTCCATAAAGCCTACGGGCCAAAATATTCTTTTAAAAAATAAAAGTAAACGATTCCGGGATTGTTATGTGCATATGTCAGTCTAGGGCTTTCTGCTCAGAAACATTGACTTTCCCTGACTTTGATAATGACTTTAAACTGATTGAACATGAAACTATAGACTCCAGGCTTTTCATGTCTTTCTAGGTGACCTACTGTATGTCTGTTTCACTCACTCAAAACAACTGAGAAAAAATGACCAATACTACTGACACTAAAGTTTCAACATGCAGGCTTAGGCAAAAAATATAATAATGGTTATTTTAGTTTTAATAACTCGCAGTTGACAATAATTAAAAACTCCCAATAGGGAATGCCTATGAGAGCAAATGTGAGAATGCAGCCTGTTAACAATGTGCTGAATCCTGATCATTTACTTTTTGTACAAAAAACAAAAAACTAAACCAAAAGAAACTGCAAACTATACAAGCACTCTTTCCTTATTACAATACAATATAAATATCACCCTCATTCAACTCCTAAATCTAATATTGTTTCAATGCATCCATATATGATGGGTCATCTCTCCCCTGTCCCAACATCAAGCACATACAAACGAATAGCTCAAATTTACATGAAAATAACATACCACAACTACGAGAGCTTTGATGAAATAAAGCAAAAACGAGGTCACAAATAATGACATGGTTTAGAACTCAGAAACTCAATGCTGAGAACTATTCGTGATATGCTCATGTATTGTTGGAATCAGTTATTGGTAATTACTTTCACAGTGTTTGGTTTACAACATGCTATGTTTTGTGCTCAAGTGTCAGAAAGGCAAGTATGTAGCATTTTGAGTCTTTGAGTCTGTAATAAAAGTGTTCTTATGTCTTGGTGCACTCATATTGTCTCCTCCAGTGGTTAAAAGGATTAGCTAAAATGTCACAGTCCACTGTTGCATCAGTATGAATAAATCAAGCCCACAGCCAGCACCATCGCCACATTTGAATTGAACTAGTGAGCAAAATGCCAAAGAACATTAGTTTGACACCAGGTGCAGTGTGACTGCCATATGCTGGGCGTTTCTGATAATAGTATATTATAATAGCATATATTACAAATATACTACACAGATTTAGTGCATTTTTGCTCTAGTAAAATATACAATTGATGGCTCTTCTTGGCATCTCTATATATATTTGTTTGTGTTTCTTTTTACACTGCCCAAAATAATTGTTTTCTCTTTTCCCCAACATGTAAATGTATCCACAAAGAGTGACAAACCAATGTACTCTTTGTGCTGGTCCAAGCCCGGATAAACAGGGTGAAGGTTTGTGTCTGGAAGTCTTCTGTCATTGTCATTGCTGCAACAATTAATCGACTAGTCAACTACAAAAGACATTTTTAAAACAAAGACAAAATGCCAAAAAAGAAAAAACAATTTCTCACAAATACATGTAAATATTCTCTATAGAAGTCTTTAGTCACCATATGTCAACCATTTTTAGGTTGATAATGTATTTAAACTCTCGATGCACAATAGGAATGATAGTTAGATTGGTCTACTATAATAGCTGACTAGTCGACTACTAAAATAATTGTGCGTTACAGCCTTAGTGGTTTTCCAAATCAACATGCAATTCACCGCACACTTGGAGGCTGAGGATTTACAGGCGCATCTTTGGAAGAGACTCTTACTTTTGAACATCTCAGTGTCTGTTCCGCCTCTGATAAGCTGTGTTACATTTCTGTATAAATAAGGTTGATGAAGAGTGGCTTTGTGCAGGTCAGTGTGACGTCCCAATAAATGCTCTATTACAGCTTTACTACAGCAGAAGCATTAGTATGTAACAGGGTATGATCACTATCATAACAAAAGCACCTCACAGTATAATACTCACAAAAGCCACAATATTGGGGTATGGAGATCCAGATTTAATGGTCAGTGATCAACTTGGGCCTTTTTAATTGAGGGGTCAGAAATGTCTATTGTAATCTCCCAAACAAGGGAATAAAGTGATATTTCTGCATGTTTTGTCCTTGAAACTCAAAGACATTTACAGGCATACAGTATTTTAGCACATTTCTGATGGATTGTTAAAATGTCTGAATATTGAGATAATGCACACAAATATCCAAATATTCATTTTTGTCAGTATTGAAATACACATGTGCATACTATGGATGTAAAGATGTCACATCACATATAAAACCAGAAATACATGAGAGATGAGATGAGGCAGATGGTCCATGATGCTAATTAGACAGCATCCTGCCGTAAACCTAATGGCACATAAGATAGTATTGTAAGTGTAAATTCTTCCAGTTTCTGTTTACAAAGCCATGGGAGAGCGGACTGCAGACCTAACATAAGCTACATTAAACAGCACTGAAGGGAGAGATGATGATACATGTTCCTTTACATCCCAAATGAACTCCAGAACTAATATGTTTTTAATCACTTCTTTTCTGCCCTTCAGCACGATCATTTACTCACACATTTGCATAATGGGAAGAAGAACACACTGATGTTTTCTGTTCAAACATCTGTCAGAAATGGAGAATCACTGAAACATGAATTCTACATTTTTGTGACTTTGAGCTTGAATCTGTCTGATTTTAAGGATGGCTGAATTGGATTGGACCACATAATAACCTCTTTGTAAAACAGGGGATTAAGCAGAAAAGTCATGTCCTCTGCGGCGTACATAACAAATGACAGGTCAGTGGATAAAGGTGAGTCACTGGCTGCTTTCAACCCGAGCTGTTTTAGCATGTTTAAAATACTGTCCTAGAGTGTCAGGACTCTGTTTCAAATTATTTTCTATACATTTATTTTATTGATTATTTATTGAATGTTTCATTGGCATTTTATCTGTTTGTTTAATTTGTAATTGTGTAAATGTATTTACGTGCTAACACGGCCCTATATATCACCTATATACAATATATATAATATATACATATATAATATATTAATATATATATATTATAATATATAATATATAAATATATATATATATATACATATACATATATATATACTATATCATATATATACATATATATATATTATATACATATATAATATATATATTATATAATATATTTTATATACATATATATATATATATACATATATATATAATATATATACACACACACACACACACACGCGCACTATACTCCAAGCTTATTGTGCTGAAGCTATCTAATTCTTGTAAAGGCTAATTTTCTAGAGAAATGTTAAGTATATCAATATTTGGTATAGATCAGCCCATCACGACAAAGCAAAAACACATTTAATTTTCATGTTCACAACTTATGGAAGGCAAACCCAAACCGTTTTGAAATCACATACACACACACTGGATATTGATGGACAGCTTTGAATATTCTTCCATTATAACAGTCAAATCCTAAAACAGGATTGCAAATGGGAAACGGATATAGGTATCAAACTGCCTGCCTTTCCTATGATAAATTGGTAAACATAAACTGAAAGTAGGCAATTTCTCTGGATAGAATCACACAGGTTTGAGAGGGTAAACTCCTGTCAAAGCCGTCAGCACTCATATAGAAAGCCAAGTTGTGGTGAGAAAGAACTATAAATAATAATGGTGAATACTACTCAGAATACTGTGGTTTAAGAAAGACTAAGGTAGCATAAGCTCTGCTAGTTTCTGTGTCCTGTCACCTGAATGCATAATTTATCTGGCCGCGCCAATAGGAAAGCCATAAAGCAGACAAGAATTAATTAGGTTCAATCAAACTGCAGGAAACCACAAGACACAGCAAACAACAGGCTGCCCTCTGGGAGTCCTCTGTGCTTTTCAGTGTCACAGGAATAATAATTTCAAGACCCGACCAGTACATGCACATTTGCTCCAAAAAGTGTTACATAATCCGATTAGCATGCTTTAAAATGACCGCAACGGTTCCAGTTTAATCTACCTACAGTTAAAATTAAAGTTCAGTTCTGGAGGATTTGTAAAAATGTCACTGCCTTTCTTTAAATATGATTACCAATGAAACATCCACTACATCTACGGGTGGGGCGAGACACATTTTCCACAAGACAAGATGAGACGTAGACACGAGATTGGTTCAGTGAGAAAAAGACAGTTCTCAGTTTTGGCCTTGAAATGTTTTATAAATATGATATTTTTGTGTTCCTTGTGAAATTGTTTTGTTTACTTAACCGTTTTTCGTCCAAGCCCAATGTAAACACAAACAAAATCTCCCGAGATAATTTTCCACATGTGTGCACAATCTTGTGGCAACTTCAACCTGCGAGATCATGCGACATGAGATACCTGATCTATTGTGGCTTGAGTTAGTGAGTAATTGTCTTGCAATAGTTTAATAAACCACAAACCAAATGCAGTGTTCTGATATAAACCACATTTGAATGACTTCTTATTTTACATCGTCTTGTCAAATAAGAACCAAACCAATGACTTGTCTTGTTTTGACTAATAAAAGATGTTGTGTAGGTAATGGTTTGCTTGGATATAGTAGTTTGCCATATAAAAAAAGAAACCAAACCGTTAAAGGGGTTATGACTAAATAAGCCACAGTGGGTAATAGTCTGATGTAATCTAAATAGGCCTACATCTGTGTCCCTCCAAGCCTGGAAGCTGCTCTGATGAAATGTACAGCGTTTGGCTCAGGTGCTGCTGCTGGGCTCATGTGTAAGAATGGATGTGCTGACTATGAGAAGAGCGAGAAAGGGAGCCACAGAGAGCAAGAGGGGGGGCTTTGCATACAGCAGTGCATCAGTGAGGTGAGAGTTTGCACATTATAGCCTATCCTACACACATGTGGAAGCTTTCAGGTGAATGTACTTTGGATCCAGATAGGAATAGTGGGATGATATGGTTATAGCCTATTGGTCAGCTTACCCCATCTGAACAAACCATAGCTCATTAGTGCTGACCCAGATGAAACACTGTTCTGTGAATCCACAAAAGAATAACTCAAAGGGTAGTAGAACCTTAAAGTTTCAATAAATGAAAAAACAAAGACTTAAGTGAGACTATTGGAAGAATCCCAATCAATTTGTTAATGCAGGAAGCCAATCTGTGCAGTGTAAGAGCAATGAAACAAAAAAGGGTTGACAGAGAGGTGAAAGGAGGTAAACGACTGCAGACACAAAGCCTCGTGAAAAGACAGCAGCCAGGACACTCATTCAGAACATTCAGAAAGCAGCACACTACAGTTTGAACCCACAAGCCTTCACACTGTGCACAACTCACGAGGTTATGATGGCCTTTCGCTGTGAAGAGATTTACAACTTGTTTGTGTCGTTGGAAATGGGTAAGGAAGAATACTGTGATTGGATTATTTAGGCTAAAGTGCACCGAGCTCATGAAGCCTGTGAAGTGAACAAAGGGCTATGAACACCAACGCTATGCGTTGAATATCAAAACGTATTGCAGCATTAGTGTTTGTCTCGGCCAGTGTCGGTAAACGCTTACCCTCTGCAGCCAAAGCACACTGGACAATAAATGACAGCACTCCCGCAGACAGCAGCCAGCTCACGGGCTTCTCCACGGCTCCGGTTGCTCCGGTTCTCCATCTGGTCCTCACGCATCTCCTCTCCGCTCCAGCATCGGTTATTCCCACGAAGCATCGTCCACCACGAGCAGCACGGTCACTGGGATGACCTGTCCGCACACCACTCTTCACACCGGGAGCCATCTCCAGCCGATGAATTGCTGAACTTTGGCCCGTAAATAATACATTGGATCAGAGTGTGTGTAAGGAATGGCACACGGCGGTTCCGCGGTCTCGTCGCGTCCACGGTCGGCGCGCAGAGGAGCGGCGCTCAGGGTAAAAGAATGCGCCCTTTCTCGCGCTGCTCTCCTCCACTTGGTCCTCCCATCAGCGTGTGGCGCAGGGCGGCGCGCACACTTTCTCCAAGCCTTTACATTTAGCTGCTCGTGCTAAAACTCAGAGGGCGGTGTTAGATTCCCGTGCTGCAGCTCGACGGCACTGGCTTTTATTGGTCATGTGTTTAGCTTCGGATTTCCACAGACCGTATCTTGACGTCTATAGCCAAAAAAGGCAAATTAGCATAACTGTTAATTGCCAAAAGAAAAGTAGGACGACCTCTGCTGGTCTCTTAAATCGCACACAACTGATGGGAAACTGCTTTGGTAAATGTGAGGCTTTTGTAGTTTAGTTTAAAAGCTTTATTTGTGTGAAATGTTGACCTTACCCGGCCCTTTGACACGTGCTCGACGCATGGTAACGAGATTGTTTCCTACTGTGCTCCTGATGCCATTTCATGACCACTAGATGGCGCTCAAGACGTGTTGGTGTGCATCGTGAGACTATGACAAATTACCTCACCAAATAGTAGTACTGCAGTTATCCTCCGCTCAAGTTTGCATCAGTATTTTACTCATCTTTTATTTTTTGAGCACTGGATATGTAGTCACAGAGTTGGCTGCATCTACTGTACAAATTATAAAACAAACGGGAGTCAGAAATATTTGCATCAACAGATGTTTTAATTCAAAGTGGATTTTAACAATAATACACCATAAAGTCTTCTTTTGACACTCACCAAAAGAGTCACCTGGAAAACCCGCTTAATGTGACAAAGTAGAGAAGGCTTGGTCACACCTAAATCACTGAGAACTAGAGGAAACACTATGCAAACTGTAGAGACATCACATCCATTGAGTTAATTTTCCCAGTCGTCATACTGTAAATATTGCACAGTGCAATTGCTACATGGCAAACTAGTGTAGCACAAAATAAAAGCTAAATGGAACAAAACAAAAAGCCACAAAAAAAAAAATCTACATTTAAACAGTAACAGTTTAGATTTTATAATCAAGTCTATTTGAGAGCAATCTTAAATGATTCTATAACTTGCAGTATGAGTTAACTATGAATTTAATACAAATCACCAGAAAATAACATCCATTTAACTAAAACACAGTAGCGTTTTACAAATACAGGCCCTGAATTAACATTTGTACATGAAACAAATAAATGCAAAGATTACCTTTTAAAGTAAAACAAAAATAAATTTTATCTGTTAAATGTTATGTGTCATATAAAGAGTTTAATAACAAAGAATAGTTCTCTCCTTGCTCAACAAAGGAAAAGAAACTACAACAGGTCAGGTCAGCACAATGTTCTCAATTTGAGCAGACAATATTTAGCATCTTATCCAATAAGCTTTGTCAATTAGTCCCCTCAATGAGATAAAACACAAAACAAAGTACCTTCTTAACACTGTTGTTGTTTTCCAACTTTCTTGGCGTACTTGGGAGAGGTTATGCAGGTGTGCTGGTGAATAACTGGAGTAATATTGTTCAGTAGATCCACACAGTTAACAAACGTCATTAGAAAAAAACAAAAAAAAACAATATCGCACTTTCGATCAACGCGACTTCAATTTTTTTTCTTCTTTCTGTTACTGTCAGTGTGAAACTAAACGGAACAAAACAGGTTAAATGAAAGAATCCATTATTTAAGAACACTTGGTGGCACGACAACGGCACAAAAGTATTGCATCTGTTTAGCCAGAGACTTTCAAAGATCGAGTGCCAGATCATTCAAGTGTAAATGTGTTTGGGAGGTGTCAGTGGCAGCTATTTTAGATTAATACTTCAGTGTTGACGCCGTAGTAACAGGAGTCGTCTTTACAAGTTCAAATATTTTTCACTTCTATTCTACCGTTTTGACCACAATTATGTTAAAAGTTGTGAATTCTCATTTTCTTATTCTCAAGGCACAAGCACAGTGCTGCTCACACTGTTCATTTCTGTTAGTGTTACAGTGGCCACAACTCTTGCATTTGATATGAAACACGCATAAAGGGGCGAGCAATAGGAAAACAAGGCAGTTTTAGAACAGAGAACAAAACTAGCATAACATTGAACAGATAAAAATCTATTTAACGGTAAAATCAATATTAAATCACCAGTCAATATGTTCATCACGTGTATGAAAGCTTGGGGTGAGTAAGTTTGTTTGTGAGCGGGAAAAGAAAAAAATAATTATTCTCCTCATCCAAAGGGACAGAGATTTTCTGGCATGTCACAGCACTCGGGTACCATATATAAAAAGAGCTCTGACTCAAAACACTAAAGGAAAAAAGTTAAATCAATCCTGCAAGCTATAGCTTTAGATGTTTACAAAACCCCATTATGAAAACGTACAAAAATTAAGTTACATCAATACATTTGATATGCAGTGATGAGTCCGAAAGGTTAGTAAGGATAAAATACTGATGCAAAAACACAGACCCCAAGAAACAACAAACGCAACAAATGTGCATCATCAGTAATACAGTAGTTACAATGACATTCCAAATAAGAACACAAAACACAAAAATCAAACCACTTAATAATTAGGGACCTATACAAAAATAGCGACGCCAGGTTTAAACTCAGAAATCACCTAATTTCACAGCTATTGAAGTGGCAATTATCATATAGCAGCTTATCTATGATACATTCAAGAAAGAAATGATACGACTTATTAATTGCCCAATAAACTAGACAAAACCTCTGCCATTTTTAAATAAAGTTTTTGTTTCTTTTTATTAAACCCCATTTCATGACTACAGTATAACTGAGGTCAATGCAAACAGAGTAGCTACCTTGCTTTAGGAAATGAAATACAGTCTTTGGTGCTGCACAAGCAACTTCATTTGAAAAAAATTAAATAAAGACACAATTACTCACAAAACTAGCCAACTGAACAGAAAAAGCACAAATACATATATATTTATAATGGGTGTAGCCACCATAAATATATGTGTATGTGTGTGTGTATATATGTGTATATATACATACACGTGTATATACATATACATAGATATATACATATACATATATGCATATACATATACATATATATATATCGTATATACATATATATATCGTCCCTGACGGAATGTAGAAAATAAGCCGTCTACACCAATACGTTTTAAGCATTTAAAAGATATTATCATGTAAAGGGAAAGTTACCGTTATCACACATGCATAAATGAGAATTGCACACCATTAACTCACACTTTGTCAAGCATCTGTACTTATAGCCTAGCTCTATAATATAAGTTCATATACGTGTCTATATGAAATATTGCATGGTTTGCTCAGGCTTAGAAGATTCCACACTGTGAATGAGTTTGCATGTTTCCTTACCTAATCAAAGCCATGCCCACCACACTTCTACTCAGCTATAAAACAAAGTCAACACATTTAGAACAGAAACATGATGACAAGAAATGAACTAAATTTAGATTGTATTGCAGTTTCATCAAACAGTACAAATACTGTTAGTAATAAGAGTTCCACTAAATATAAAGTGATTATCAAATATTAATCAATACTCAGTACTTGCACTTGTACACTAGTTCATTCAGGATGGATCCTAAAACAATTCTAATGAAGGAGCAAGCATTTGCAACAGCAAAGCATGCCGTTCTTCTCGACGAAACAAAGAAATTCACTACACAAGAAAATACACCAACTCCAAATAATAAGCATCGCTCTCACGACGCCTCACGTCCATGCGAGCTATGCATGAACATATACAGGTGCATATATATACTCACACATAGGATGCATTGAGTGATTGGAATTTCAAGTGCTGCAGTCCAGTACATTTATATTTGTGTTATAGTCATATATAATTAGTAACATTAACAACCTCAAATATGTAAGGCACTATGGCTGGGGACAGTTATACAATGCAGCGAGTCTTGTGACACAAACATTTAGAGCATGTCTATGCATCTTCCTGTTTACATTTTGCTCATGCAAGACCACATGCAGCGTGAGGAATAACCCTATTTAAATTGGTTAACTGACTTGACATTGCTAACACCAAAAGACACCAAGAAAGTACAAATACTTTGAAAGCAGTTACAACATACACTGTGGACAACATGTGCATCTGTCAACCTAGAGCTAGAGACTGGGATGGCTTTACAAATATGGATGTGTCTTGCACACGTAAGAAGGCATTATAGAAAAATAGCTGGGATAAGGGGTGCAAAGTCCAACTATTTCACACCACCCCAATTATTTACCTGTTTTGAGGAGTATTCATATAAGATCCAATGCAAAGGTATATCAAATGTGCAAAACACATTAAGTGTGAGTTTTAATATTCATTCATTCTTTCATTTAGTCATTCGTCCATTATTTCCTTCAGAATTTTTGCCAAAATCATCCACCAATGAAACTCATGTTTTAAAGCTTGAAGTTCAATACAACCAAATCTACATGATTCAAAAAATATCTTGCTATCTTTGTGGTTGTGCCATGGTTTTGACTGGAAAACCATGTTCTTGTGGTTTATGGGTTGAGATATGCTCTGCTGGAGTAGCCCTATTGTGGTATGAAGGATACTGCGGAGCTCAGATGTAGGGGTACTGGTTTATTTTGGTGGGGCTGAGGGGAAAACTGGCGTAAGCAGGCGAGGCGATGTACGAGTGCGGGGGAAAGAGTGGCTTGAACGGCCCCGGTGGGTGCAGGGTGGGCGAGGGCAGCAGCCGGGGGTTGAGTCCCACTGTGACCTGATGGACAATGCCTGCGGGGTGGGAGATGCCGTATGTGGGCTGGAGCACTGGTCGTGAGGCTCCAGGAGATGCCAGTAAGTGAGCTACTGGTGCAGCTGTGACCAGAGGACCAGACGGAGGGTAGGGCAAGAGCGTGGGCTGGGAGTGAGGGTGACCACCAATGTGGGGGTGGGGGCCAGAGGCGTGGCTGGGGCTGCTGTGGGACAGGGTGAACGTGTGCCCATGTATGGTGGGAGGAATAAAGGCCTGCGGTCTGCGGTGAGGGAAGTTGCCATTCCATTCTTGACACGAGCCAAAATGTTGAACCTGTAAGAGGAAACAATGTGAGATTTGACCACTAGATGGCAGTGTTTATGTACTGTTTAAAATGTGTAATAAATTTAAAAAATGCATTAAGTGAAAATCATTTATCATCAAAATGCACTGTGTCAATGTTTATTTTATTTTTATTTAGCCTGAAATTACAGATGTAAAATAAAATGTCAAGATAAAAGATCAAATTAGATTCTTTATTAGTTTCTGAAATAATGAATCCAGATTTGACATTGTAATTGTGCCCACCTGTCCAAAGCCAATGGGCTGCTGCTGTTGGGTCTGGAATGCAGGGGTTATTTTCTGTGGCCGGTTGAGAAGAGGCGTGGAGTGGTGATGTTGCCGCCCTGGAATGCCTCGCACTTTGGACTGGGAGGACGACTCTAAAACTGTAACCAAGACCAAAAAAAACCATCTTAAAAATGTAACTAGCAACAACAGCAGCTCACTTTGAATATACAGATATATTTGTGGCACTTGACTAAGGGCGCCTAAAGTGGGACCTGTGGGTCAAACTTGGCCAGTCAAGAGCTTAGATTTGTTCCGCAAAGGACTGGTGAGATTTTTAAGAAGTATTTGAATGCAGTTGTTTGGTAGTTTTTCCTGGCCGAAAAGGAGGGTCTAAGGACAGGGGTGCTTGGGACATCTGTCTAAGGACACAGGATGCGGGGACATTTCCAAGTCCCTAAGAACATTGTTTATTTTGTTTTTTCCACTGTAGCCCCTCGAGGGAACTACTGTTGTGATTTTGGGCGTCACAAAAATAAACTGAATTGAATTGAGTTGTGCACCGACAGCTTGAAAAAAATCAGTCAGTGTCTCTCAACAGTACAACAATAAAAGTACTTTTAACATGCAAAAACTCCTGTCTGGCCCTTAGTCAAGTAATACACATTCAGTTCGGTGGACAGAATTTAAGTTTTTGCACCCCTGCACAAGACTTTCTAGGCATGCCCGAGTTATCAGGCTTGTTTGAGGTTTATAGCATTTAAATATACCGTGGTGACATGTGGCCTTCCAATCTGATCCCAAGTGTTATAAAATGAATGATGACATAAATGTGAGCTACTCACGAGTCCTGACAAACATTTGCTTGAGTTTCATCTCAGGTTGAACAGCGCATTAAAAACTAGGGCTGGTTAGATATGATTTTTATTTTCTTTGACATTTGTCTTATTACTGTGACCGACAACCGATAGTTGCCGATAACAATATCTAAATCTGCACTGGTCACAACAGTATTCAAGCTACATTTAGCACACAACACGAGGACACACAGACAAACGTCTAATGCAGAGCTTCTCAAACTTTTTTTGGAGCACCCCCCCTTGGGAGACAAAAAATTTATCCATGAACCGCCACAGCCTCAAGAAAATGAAAATAATAATATAAAACAAAAAAATCCAACTAAATATTTGCATATTAGTCTGAAATAACACTAATAATTAGAATTTAAATAGGCAAAATTACATTTATTTTTAATGCCATTCACAGACTGACTTTCTTCGTTCGTGCTACCGCACAGATTCTCACTGCTCTACAAATGAGCCTCTGAGTGCTCTCCTTTCTCCCTTCTCTTCCCAGCTGTGCAGGCGGGGCAGGTCAGTCACCTGTCTGCAGTGGGACAGCACAAAATTGGCGCTTAACTGTGGTGAATGAGACGTTTCAAGGAGAAGATGCACTCGCGTTACTTCTTGGTCACTGTCAATCACTTTTACCACTGCGGGTAAACCACGAAAAGTGCATGGGATCAAAGCGGAAAAGAAGCGAATGCACATGCATTCTCTTCTCATATTCTTTAGACATGCTTTATATCGCCAAATGAGCGTTCAGAAAGTGGAGGGAGGAAGGAACCAGGACATAAGCGCGCACAAAGAGAAAGAAGGGACATCGGTGTGCGGAGGGACAGAGGAGAGACAGGGCCGCTGTTGGCACTGGGCGTTTTTCTGTTGCTCAAAACACAATAATGTAATGTAATCTGCGCACATTTCTCCAAACGTCTCGTGCACTCATTGGCACGGCTCTGCGCTCTCCCAAACGGGCGCGCTCCCCACTTTGAGAAGCTCTAGTCTAAAGTGTGACATGTTTTATCATTTGTTTCAAGCCGAATTCTTACATTTTATTACGTAGCTCATTTATGTAGCAAACTATGACTGTTTTAATGCATTTCACGCTCACACAGAAAGAACGGAAAGAGGAAGTACAGTATAGGACTTGTGTGACAAGTGTTGAAAGCAAACAAATATTCACACCAGAGATCTCTGCAAATAAGTCAGCCAGGTCAGCCATAATCACCTGTGAGAACCTCTGTGGTTTAATACAGGATAATCCTGGACCATGTGACCTACAGAGCAGACAGCAACGGTGACTAGATCTTTGAGCTTACACAGCTCTCTGGGAAATGTCTTAAATTTACGCAAACTACTTAATAAATATGACAAATGGAATCAATGATACACATAATGCTGTAAAATAAATGCCTACCTGTGTTAGAAGATGTGTTGCTGTTCTGTATTCTCATTGGTGGCACCGCAACAGTACGAATTTGTGGCTTACTGGGTTCGGTGTCAGGGGCAACACAAGCAACACGTGGCTGACAGTTTTGGTTCGTGTCAGCAATGAAGTTCTCATCAGGAAAGGGACTGTTTGTATGACCAGTATCAGAGGTGGGCGTGCTGTCCACTGTGTCACAACCACTCTCCTGTTCATCTTCCGACATACTGCAATAAAGCAAAAGAAAGACCAATTTTAGCGTAGTCATTAAGAAAAAAGATTATGAATATTTAGTTCTCTGGGTGAATTCTTTGCTAATTATCTTAAATGTGTTTGCATCAGACCTACAGGTTAAAAAGGAACAGTTACTTGCCTGTGTGAATGTTTGCAGGGCGACACACTGGACTGGGCTGAAGAACTCGTGCTGAGTGTGCTGTCTGGACTACTGAGGGAACACACCCTCTCCATATCCACTGTACTCTGACAGGCCTCACAATCTGTGTTACCTTCACATCTGTATAGAGAAAGAAGATAAACCGTTTTAAATACAGAAGCTGTAGAGAATAAAGCTGGAAAGAATTCACACCAGAAATACACAGTGAAATATGTACTTACTCTCCCACCGAGTGCCTTTGCGTGTTGTCCTCTTCATCGCTGCTGATGCTGATGATGCTGACTGTGGGGCTGGCCAAGTCAGACATGACCACGGCCGGTCTCTGCTCTTGAGACCCTGACAGCTCGGCACAGTCTGGCTCCACTTTACAGCAGGTGTCCTCATGGTCCCGTCCCTGCACTCTGTCATGCTGCTCTCCAACACCACGCCCTTCAGCCACACATCTGGACTGCTCCTCCTCCACCTCCTGGACATTCTTTGCTGTATCGGCCATCTTTGGGGACTGGCATTCAATATTTTGGATGTTCGTATTTTGGGAGAAGTTGATGCCCCTGTAAAACAAATGAAAACATACCTAAATCGCACTGTACCATACAAGTTACCATGTAACAACATGTAATGGCATGGTAGTAAGGTGAAGATCAGGAGTCATAGTACATAACAAGAAAGATCATTAAAGCGTGTAAAATAAAATACAAATATTTTCCTACATTACCCTGCATTCAACTTTCTTACCTGTTACCACAGGGCTTTGATCTTTTGTTGGCAGCAGGTTGCGGCCACACCACATGTGCGATGCCGATGTTGATTGGCTGATGGGTGGACATTGTTATTTGGTTGGCTAAGAATGGCTGAGAGTGGGCAATCATGGAGCTGTAGTGGTTGCCATGGGGACGCAATTTTCTGATTCAAGAAAAAGAAAACGGTGAGCCAAAAGCCGTCAGCACCATTACACACAAGATGGTCTCAGTCAGTGATCTCAAAGGACACAGATGACTCATCAGTCATTAATATTCTGAAGAGCAGGCACAGATTGGAGCAGCTAAGCCAGTGCAAGCAGCAAGTCATCTCTTACGTCAGAACAATCAAAGCACACAAATAACAGAAACAACTTAGCAGCCCTTTTCTTGTATTATGAAAGTAAAAAACATAAGCAGCTGATTCTGACAATGTGCAAGTGCTTAGAATACTCCAATTTGTATCAATGATTCATAAACTTCAGAAACACAAAATAGATGGGCTCTTGTGATAGTTTACCCCCATTCTCCCAATCTCTGTGACCCGGCCACAGTGTCAGAGGCCAAAGAGCTTGGTGGAGGAGGAACGGATGTCACCTGCTGCCATGTGGGCACCAAGAGCTGCTGAGCACGGTTGGACCAGGCCTAAAAGTACACATATGAAATATAGTATTAAATCAAACTTCAATTAAATTTATTTTCCCACTGCATCGCGTATACACATGCATATACACACATATTACACTCCTACATATAAGCACATGCATGCATACATACACAAATACACAATATATACATATATCCATACACATTTGGATGAAAAATTGACTCCCTGAGAAGTTATAGAGTTTATTAAATGCGGTCCATCACAAGTTGTGAGTCAAAAAGGCTAATGGCTGTACTGTCCTGTGGTCAAGTGGTTATGGCACAGCACACGGGCCAAAAATCCTTCAAAAAAATCCTTCCATGTGTTTTAATTATTGTTCAATTTACATACATTTTAAGTTAAATTTTGCTAAATTAATTGGGGTTCTTTCATTGCATCTTTTTAAAAAAAATTAAAATTAAGTAACTTACCTGTGTAATGACTCCAGGTCTGATTTGTAGCGGCTGAATTGGAGGTGCCTGAGTGACTAGAGGCAGAGAAGCTTCCATTCGAACAGGATAACCTGTTGGTTTAGCTGTTTTCGGAATATAAAAAAAATTATAAAAAAATAAATATAGGAAAATACTAATGTAACAAGATAGAAGAAATAGATGTTTATGATGTACCTTGAATGGTTGGTGGACAGAGGATGAGAGCCTGCTGAAAGGAGTCATTGACACCGAACTGACCATTTCCTGTTTGGAGGGGAATCCCAGGATGTATGACTGAAGGAGCAGATGGAGCTATGCCCTAAACAGAAATACAGACACATTGAAATGGAAAATAGACAAATGTAATGTATTGCTTGCTAAGCAATACATTACAAGTGTGATTTTGTAAAACCTATTAAAGAAAACCCCACCCAAAGTGAATATCCAATTTTACAGTAAATATAGTAAAACAATGTTCCACCATTGTGAACTCCTGGACGAATGAGGGATTACACCCTTTTTTGACAATACAGACATGCTGCCCTGTAGCTGCCATATCAGATTAACAGGAACTATGAACATATTTATTCTACATGTCTTTTGTGACACTGGCCAGGGCACATAATTGCCAGAAAAAGTTACCAGGCCTTTTCAAACAACAAAACAGCGGATCATACTTTCATTGTTATAAACCAGGGCTTATTATTCTGCAATACCTGGCACAGTGGCTTTCATGGACATTTCTGCCAAAAAAAAAAAAGTCACCTGCTTTTCCCCCCATAGCAACAACAATGTTTTGCTCCGTTGCCATGACCCCAGCAATATGACGCGAAGTAGTTGCCATGACAGCAGAGGTAAGATGCAATAAGCCAGGCAAATCAGAATAGGCAATAAAGACAGGAATAGCTCTATCTGCAACATCAATGTGAGCAGGGCTTGAGGCTTACCTGAGCATGCACACCGGTCAGTTTGGGCCTCATGAAAGAACCTTTATTTCTGTTTAAATCGTATGCACCGGGACGAGTCCAGCAGATGTCCATGATATGAAAACATGATTTTACACTGCAAGAAGAAAACATGAGTATGTCAACTGTTGCCAAAATGTGATAATGACCGATTACAGAAATGATTAAATATCTAAACAAACTGGTTACTAACTGATTGCTATGGGGAAAGTCAAGCAGGTGTTGCATTGTTACAAAAGGGTGGGTCAGGGTTTCAGCTGGGACAATCCTTTCTTCAGCATCAATCAACAGCATCTTTTTCAGTAAGTTTACAAACTCCCGACGATCCACCTTCTCTGCCAGCAAGTCACAACCTTCCAGATTCATCACCAAGTTCACCTGCAACAAATGTGATCAATACTCACAAGTCTCAGCTCTGATGCAGCTACAGCAAATAATTCATTCTTTAAACATGAGGATTTATTACAACTAACACTTCACTTAAGATTGACACTTCAATTATCTAATCAAGAAGGTCTGGACAGTTATACTTACATGCGCTATGTCATCTAAACAGCTGAAGATGTACTTTCTGGCTTCCTTAGATTTCATTCCCGTCTCCGTCTCATGTTCATCTGTAGACTACAAAGACAACAGAAAGCTTTTGTGGGGTCCATAAAGACAAGCTACAGAGTGCATACAATCATGTTTCACCTTCAATCTCCATGCTGCATAAGGGGAGTCTGATTCCTTGCAAAAGAAGCGCGCAGTCTTTGTCCCTGTGTTCAGTAAGTGCTCCCCAGGCAAACCTTGCGTCTGGGAGATGTAGCGAATCTGAACACACACAAAGAACATGAACAATATTGAGCATTCCACATCACATTTCTGATCACAATGTACACTAGGATATATAGTAGCGCAGGGCTGCCAATTGCGTCGATCGCGATCTACCAGTCGATCTCGGAGGCAGTGGCAGTCGATACCAAAGCAAAGTTTATTGGCTGGCGCAAAGATACAGTAAACACACATGCTGAGCGAGTGTATCACATGGTGCGCACATGGAGATCCCCAAAAGCACGAGTGAACCATGAGTTACAATCAGCGCGAGGAGGCTACAGTTGTCATTTTGTCCGCTTTCTCAGTGAGTTTAAGCAGGAGCACACCCCGGGCGAGCCGTCAATACAAGACAACAGTGGAAACGTAGAACGCTCATATGAGGGAGGTGAGAGTGGAGAGGAAGTCAGGCCGAGGAGCAGGAGGAGGACACTACCTGTTCACTGTTTTTGTCCTTCACAGAGCAGTTTATATTGTTGACATGACCCAAAGGAAAGCAGACTCCTCTCAGCATTACCATGGAGCTTGTTTTATTATAATAACTAATATTATAGTTAAAAGAAGCTTCAAGTGAGGTGATTATAAGCTCAACCTTCTAGTATTTAGTCTAGTTATTTTATTTTCAAATTAGTCATCTGTATTAATGGGTCTAGTCAAGTTAATTAACAGTTTTTCTCTTCCCTGCTTTATAATGGACGTCTACACATAATACTATATTATTAGGCCTATATTGTGTTTCTATAGCTGTTTATTAAAAAAAAAAAAAGTAATATACATCTAAAAGGTAGATCTTCGGGCTGTGCCGAATCTAAAAGTAGCTTGCACACTGAAAAAGTGTGGACACCCCTGTAGTAGAGTATATATACTTTGTGCATCTTATTAATGTACTTAACAGTCTCAGTATTCTGGTACTGAATGCTTTGTTGCATGAGAATCAAAGGCTTGGATATTCTCATAGTATTCAAGAAGGGAAGTCTAGTGAGAAGAAACTTGACGTCAATCCCACCAGAGTGCAAAGAAAACTACTATTAGTCGCACATAAGGGTGAGGTAGAATCCTGTGACTTTTAAACACAAAGCAAATGTTGCCACAGCCTAGAGAGGTGAGGTAAAAACACTTATTTTTCTGGAAATTAGTATTTAGCTGTGATGTGTTTAGAACTAGAGTAAAACTAGACAGCATGGCAACTTCTGTGCAATTGGGTGGATACATGTTTGCTACTGGGAAATCCCGGCCTTTTCCTGGAAGGAGTGGCTCAGCTGAAATGACACCAAACAGTTAACTGGTGGCATGCCACTGCCTGCAGGAAAGATCTGATTCTACTGCTCCATGACCAAGTCTAGAATTCATGGAAACGTAACTTTAGTTTCTTTCACATTTGTACAACTGTTGTCACCAAAAATGACACCTACATTCAATTCAAACTTTTGCCAAATTATAGTGTATCAATTCTCTCAATCACAACAGATAAAATCAAGCATTAATGGTTGAGTTGAAGCTTGAGGAAGCTGAAATATTAGTGAGAGTTATAAATACATTATGCTGTGTGTGATGGAACTAGAGCCCATGTAGAAAGATAAGAAGAGTCGAGGGGCCGTGACGCTCTCGTCCTGTGGCCCCTGGATGACACTCCACACCAACACTGACTCTCAGCCACTTATAAGTGACACAAATGACACGTTTCCGTTTCAAAGTACAGTTCAAAACATTTTGGTGTTGAAGAAAAACAAATAGGTGTGTAAAGAAAATATGTTTGTAATGAACATCTAATCCATTACCCAAAGCGTGGACATGGATACAAGTCATATTAAATGAACAGTTTGCAGTTCTCTTTAGCTAGTCTGTAATTTTAGACCCCACCCATCAGAGTTTCAATACCAGCTTTTTTAAATTCCCCCTTGCAATCCATGTGAACTTTATTTAGCCCTGCTTTATACAATCCCCCAAATGGTCACCCTCTGGGAGGGGAGGCTTCCCCAGACCCCTTTACGGCAGATTGGAAACATGCCGACTGGCTTCCACAAAAACACATTTTCTGGGTCTGGGGCGTCTGGTTAAAGGTATTGACTTACCAATATAATCTTGAGTAATATCAATGCACCAAAAAAAAATGCCCACATGGTAGTGTGGCATTGCAGCAGACAGGGCACAATCAAAAGGAGACGGTTGGCAGGCTCTGAGCAGATATGGCTCTGGGGGCTGTGAAAGCCGCTCAGGATAAGCCCAGATCAGTCTGGTCCTAGGACGACAGGGAACTGCAGGGAGGGGCAGACTGCAGACTGTTGCTAAAGCACGCGAGATAACAGGGACGGTCCATATATCTGTGCCAATATCAAAATAGACGATATAGGGTTTTCCCAGATAACGGCATCGTTATTGGATATTTGGCAAATATTTAGTATAGATATTTTACAATATAAATAAATATTAATAGTCAAAGAAATGTATAACTGTATTCAGAAGTTAAATTAATCAAATCCCAATTTTAATTCTCCCTCCTTTTCATTGGAAATATTTTTGCGATGAGGAACTAGGAAAAAGGGAACAAGACAAGGGAACATCCCGAAGGAAAAAATAATAATTCTATGCTGCAATGATGTGATAAAAATGGCAGTTCTATTTCAAATGTATAGTAAAGTTAGCCCCATGTGGTACATTATAGAAAGAAAGAGCAGAATGTTTAAACTAAGTCAGACACAAACATGAGTGTTTACCTGATCAAACTCCAAAGCTCCAAAGCCAGGATACAGGGGCCAGCCCAGAAACAATTCAGCTATGACACAGCCCAGGGACCACATGTCTATGGCTTCACAAAAGGGTAATCCCAAAATCACCTCTGGAGCCCTAAAATGGAGACAGAAAAAATGTAGTTGGGATATTATCACCAGATTTCAGAAGAAAAATAGGCATTAAAATGATTAGTGCTGACTAATAAAATCAGAGAAAGATGAAAAGAAGGATTGTGCTGCACAATTGATCTAAATGTGGTGGTTAAATGACAATGGAGACAAAGTGCATGGGTGAATCAACCTGCCCGCCAGATATAAGACAGATCTCTGTCACTCAGTCGTGATGGTTCATGGACAGAGCCTTAGGTTAGCAGGTCAGTCAGGCTCTAATAACGCGCCGCAGGCTGAATCTCTTTGGGTCAAAGGAAGAAGTACGGTCACCACTCGAATACTCAGACAACATGCTGGCTTGGGCACACACACAATGCTGGTGACGCCAGCCCAGCATTAGTATGACTTTTATATGTTAAGACAAAAACACTGAAAATAATGGTAGGTCATGTAAAATGTATATTTACAAATTTCATTAACATGACCCATTTGTGTCAAATGTTGACTTCCTGATAATAGTTGCTGATTTATTCTGACGTGCAAGTTGCTTATTTTTGCAGTGTATGTTTTGGTTCTCAAAATGATTGTCCAATCAAAAAACAAGATGAGCTCCTCACTTTGAGCTGCCAGATCCTCCAACTAAATCCGTTTGGAAATAAAGCTAAAAGGGCTTAGAATACGCACTACTAAAACCCAGCAACTGCAGCTAATCACTAATTAGTGCATTAGTGCAGCCCCAAAACAAGGCACCCGACCTGGAACCACCAAATAAAACGGACGCTGGTAATAATTGAGGCACAAAAAGTCTAAAATCAGGTTTAGCATTATTTATTTAAGTGGTTTGTTGCGTTATTCCTCCTAATTGACCTAAAATAATAATATTCACATCTCGACTTCATCTCATGACTCTCAGGTCCCGACCTCCAGTTTGGGAACCTCTTCTTTAATGTATTTTCCAGTAGTTAGAGCTCAGAGCATTAATTGGGGAGGTCCATCAAATAAGGTATGTCCATACTGAAAATAAGAAAACGAGAGTTAAGACCCTGACCCTAACCCAAATCAAACTAACAAAAACACAACCTAAACAAAGCATTCTTAAATTGTGTAATGCAGTAACATTACAAACAACAGCTAAAATAGTCTGTAGAAACTGCAAACAATATACAGTATTAGCTCAGAAGTCAATTGCTGTAGCAGCAAAACCCAGGCAAATGGACATGTCAGCAATGCAACACTAGCCCTATTTATACCCATCAGGGTCTTCCTGGAAAAGTCATCAACACCAAGAGTGATGCAAATACATGAGAATCTACAGTACTATAAAGTGCCCACTTGGCCAAAACCAGGACCTAAATCAGTGCCATAGATCTCAATTCAAATAAATATATACATAGATAGGAGGAGTTGTTGTTTTTTTTAAACTGCGCTTGAACAACAAATGAATGTTTTCCATTCCAGTACCACACACAAAAAATGTACTGCTAAACCCACAGATGGTAAAGTGGTCAGATTCAATGACAAACAAGCTCAACCCCAGCTCACTCATGTGAATAACTATCTCTGTGTGTCTTTAGGCAAGACACTACATCCAGCTTGACAGCAGTGTCCATCCAGACTGGTCGATGAATGAGTGCATTTGTGAGAATGACTGTGGGACAACAACAATCCGGCATCTAAATATCATGTAGTGTGTTCATTAGCCTGCAACGGCTATATACTAATAATAAAATAATATTAATATTATTAATATTAACAATATAATTATTAATAATAATAATTAATATTAATATTAATATTAATAATCAGAAGCAGCGATGATCGGCCCTCGCCACGCCACCGCCTGCAATGCAAGAGTTTTTCATCCTTTTATTACACCTACTGCCGAATCTGTGGCGCTATCTCGCTTCTCCCCTTTGCTTTACAAATAGGGGCATTATTGTGTACTTAAAATGTCAATATTTTGTGAAAAGTTGGCGGCTGGGCCGCACAAAGACCGTCATTTTTTTAAGAAGTAGTTGAATAACTTTTGATGGCCCACTCCTTTTTGTAGTCCCCAGTCAAAAGGTAATCTTCCTGAAATTCTTGTCAAAATGTGCAGGCTTCGCCACACACAAACCATAACACTTACAATAAAAAATTGGAAACTATTGATGTTCCACTCCTGAAGATGAGTCTCGTCAAATTTTAGGTCAGGCTAACGCCCGAGGAGGAGTTCGTAAAAGTATAAACTGTAAGAATGTTAAAATTTCAGAGATATGGCGATTTTCCCATTGGAATAACGTGGGAGGTTTCTGTCATGGGTCTGATTGGATTTTTTTGTAATTTCGTGCCAAATTTGATAACATTTCCCAAAACTAAATATTTTGCTCCCCATATAAAATTTTATTTCACTCTGTAGGGGGCGCTATCGCGCCAAATGAATTTATGTCACTTCAAGTAGGTTTAGGGCAAAGGGTTTAACAACTGATTTAAATGTTATGCAAATCGGACTTTGTATGCGCAAATGGCAGCAAATTTAAAATGTGAGACATTTCTGAAATTCTAGCAATAGTTGGCGGCTTTGCCGCAGAGACACCGTGAAAGATACCAAAATAATTTGGATAACTTTTCATGTCCCACTCGACACCATTTTCACCAAATTTCAGCTTTTTCGGGCTAACGCCCTAGGTCACAGGGGTGTCAAACTCAAATCCACAGTGGGCCAAAATGTAAAACTTGAACAAAGTTGCGGGCCAGTATTGAACAAATGAAACTTTTATTATTGACCCAAACAAGATTTGCTTTAACATTGAATATGGAACAAGCAACACTTATTACTATACAATATATAATGGGATTTGTAGTAGTAACGATGAATGAATGCGCTGTATAATACCGGTGTGCCAAGCCCTAGTAGTCATTTGGTATAGCCTCTCGGGCCAAATATAATTACACTGCGGGCCAATTTTGGCCCACGGGCCAGAGTTTGACACCTATGCCCTAGGAGGAGTTCGTAAAAGTACGACATTTGGAAAGTCATGCTTAGCAAACTTTGATCCAATATGGCTGACATTTAGTTGGGCAGACGGCATTGCCGTAATAATATTTTTGACTTCTCTTGTCACCATCTACCAAATTTTATCATTCTACGATCAGATTTTTTTTTTGGCCATTTCCTATCTCTCAATGCACGGCCTTGCAGAACTAATAGGCCTCTCGCCAGCTTGTGGCGCTCGGGCCTAATAATAATAATAATTATAATAACAACAATAATAACTGCTATAGTATCTTATGGGGAAATAATCGGATTACTTACATTTTGTAATATAATGTGTAAATTAATTTCTATTGAATTACTTTTATGCTCAAATATTCCATAAAGAGTGTGGGAGGAAATGGCATTAGGGACAGATAAACTGATACATTTGCTGCCCGTTGGTCTGGGCTGACCACCTGACTGAGGGAGATACACACTTCAGTGTGAAGAGGGCACAGCACAAGATGTGACTACACTGCTCTCTCATAAGTTTGAAGCGAGAAAGGAAAATGGATGTCTAAAAATCCTTGGAATATTTGTTATTATTATATATTTCCTATGTAGGTCAGTACACTGAATAAACAGTCAGAGTTTAGTAAATTAAATAGCATTTGGAAAAAATATATAAAAATTGGCCCATCACATCTAATCAGCCATTGGTTGCGCTGGATCTGTCAACTTCAGCCACGGCAAAAAAACGTAATTGAATCTGTATAGAATGTGTGTGGCACAAAGAAAGTCTCTTTATTCAAGATGGGAGTAAACAGGAATGACTTTCGTCATGTGAGCACAAGCTTTACATTCTTGTAATTTTGTCTTCTGAGTACTCAGTGTCCAACATTATATGTATAAAATGTATTTAGAGAATTGCCCCAGTCTACTGTATACAATTTAATGTGTAACATGATTTTATGAACAAGTAAATTAATGTTAAAGATAGATGACCTTGAATGAGCGAGTGAGTATTTCAGGCTGTCCCTCTCTCATTCTGGCTGCATATGTGCTTCACCATCTATAGAAGTCAAGGCTCACCAGCCAATGTCCCCACAGCTATTTTGGGCAACCTTCACCGTCAGCCTTGGCACTGCTCACAGCCTCTGCTCACTCCTGTCACCGTCTGTGAGACTACAAACTACTAAATGTTTGCAAATTAGTAGTCTGAATCTCAATGGAACTTCCTGATTAAAAAGGTATAATAATAATAATTAGGGTGAAAAATAAATAATATAATACAATCTTACATAAGCTTATAATTACCATATTAGTAGTCAATAAAGCACAGAGAGAATATGGTTCTATCTGGCTTCTATTAGTGTAACAAGTCACTCTGGATTCCCACACCACAACAGTTTCTCTGTCCGTCCTGTGAGGTTATTTTGATACAAAGAGCATCAGAGTTAAAAACAGCTGCCCTGATCACTTCCTCCTCTGCAGTAAAGCAGTGTGACTGTTCTATTTTCAGACACTTCCCGTTAAACAGTGTTTTACAACAATTATACAATGCTCTCCTTCAAGGCTGACTAATATGAAGAAGTATAAATACTATAATACTGCATTGCATCTCCTCCTGAGTGGTTTTGGCGCCACAGTCTATCTGCAAATTGAAGCGCGTATCCTGCCCATCTGTGGGACTAGATATCTCCTTTACTGTGGGTCTCCCTTGAAGGTTCTGCTTTTTCCCCAAAGGGTTTTGTAGTTTTTCCTTGCCGAGAGAGGGTCTAAGGACAGGGGATGTTGGGAAATTGTTTCATCTCCTTCGAGGCAACTGATGTTGTGATTTTGGGTGCTACAAATATAAATTGAAAATCCCCTAGTCTTGACTTCCCTGGACAAGTCAAGTGAGAGCTAAAGAAATACAGATATACATTTTCATAATATATATCTTGTATTAACAAGTTGATATTCAGAAAGCAGTGCTTGTCACGTAGTTGAGCTTCCACAAGACGACGTCTTGATACGATACATTTTCAAACAATGAATGTTTCTCTCTCAGCACAAGGCCTGTTTAAGTTTGTGTAGACTTCACACAGTGATTTTTTTCTAATTTACTTTAGTTCAAGTATAATCCAATTATGTGTTGTAGGCCAACACATCTATAACCATGAATTTTATTAACATATGAATCTTCTAGCTAGTAATTAACATTTATAAATATTTTTTTGTGAAATACTACATTTACAAACATAGCTAAATGCCAGAATACAAAAGTGCATTGCACTGGAGTCTTAATTATAAACTAGTCATTTTAAAATAGTTTCTGTAGGAATATGTTGCACTTCAAGTGTGTTATTGCAATTAAAGTGTGTTATTGTGACAGGCCCACAGCTAACTTAAATGACAAACCCTGCTATTCAGGAACATGGATATTTAGCTAAAAATGTCTTTTCAAAGTTCGAATGAAAATGTGTTGCTAACAAGGTAATGCATTTTCCTACTCTAATTCAACGCATCATCAGGGGCCTGATTATAGACACTGAAGGGAGGGGCGAGAGGGGAGCGATGTTCAATGACAAGTGAACCTGACCAAAAGCCAGGTGACGGCAGCTTTTTCAACTTTAACTTTCTGATCTGAAAATGCTATTCACACATGTTGTGTTCTGATAATATGGTCAATAGGGACCAAAAAGTCCTATGCTCATACAGCATTTCAATAAAGGATTTAGGAAGAGACAACGTTTTGAGACCATGGAGACATTTCCATACTTTTCTTTATAGGGAATTATAGAAGATACACATTTAATTGGCTGAAGGCAATGGAACTTAAAAATGACTATACAAAAGCATGGTAGAAAGAAGACGTTTCACATGTGTGTTTACCTGTAGTAGCGAGACTGCAGGTATGTGGAGCACACTGCTTTGGACACATGACTGGCTGAGCCAAAGTCTATGACCTTTACCCTATAGGGCTGCCTGACTGGGTCCACCAGCATGATGTTTTCAGGCTTGAGGTCTGCATGAATCAGACCCATGCTCTTCAGCTTCTTCAAAGCAGTGGCCACCTGCTGCAGTACAGGTCGGATCACCTTCAGTGGCAGCGGGCTGAACTTGTTCTGCTTCAGAAAGTCATAGAGATTCTGCTCGAGCATCTCAAACACCAGACAGGTGTGGCTGCGGTGCTGGAAGCATTCAAAGGCCCGCACAAGGTTGTGCTCATCCGCATTCTCACCACTTAGACGAGCAAGGATGCCCACTTCAATCTGGCCCTGCCGCGCATATGAAGGGTGGTTCTTCAGGATCTTCACCGCTACTACATCACCCGTGCCCCTTTTCCAGCACTTGACAACCTGACCAAAAGTGCCACGGCCCAGAAAATCCAGCACTTCATACGTATTCTTCATGGAACATAGGACTTCATGTTGAACAACCTGATAGTCCCCGTCCCCACCTGCTGCTCCTCCTGCAGCTCCCTGCTTGGAGGGTCCACCTGTGGCCCCCGCACCCGCAGTTGCGGCCCCAACATTCGAAGATTGCAACATAGCAGGCAACATTGACAGTTCCTCCACTATCTGCATTATGCTCCCCTGGGTCTCCAGCTCTCCACTTTTACGTTTGAGCCCACATCGGTGAGAGCGGTCGGCCAAGTTTAAACCTGCACAGTCCTCCTCCAGCTCTTCCTCCGAACCTCCTCCTGCGCCCTCGCCCCGTCCCCGCCCCGCTGCCCCCACCGCTCCACTGCGGCTCCCACTTGCTGCGCCTGTCTGCTGCTGTTGCTCCTTGCCCTGCGAGTGGTTTACTCGTTCTCCTCCTCTTTTGTTGGGCTGGTGTCTGGGCACACCCCGCACCACCACCGTCTGGATCAGGTACTTTTTACCCCCACGAACTTTCAGTCCAAATGAAACGTCTCGGTTCACAAACAGCTGGGCTTGTTTCGTCGGGTGTATGATAGGAAGGGTTCTGCTGTTCAGATAAGTCCGTGGGTGTGCCCTCTCATGGTACACACAGCTGCTGGGCTCGACTTTGAGTTTTTTCACACTAAAGGCACTTGTCTGGGTTTGATAAATGTGTGGTGGGTAAACCAAGACTTGTGAGGCCATACCTGCAGACACATAATCAAGAAATACTTGGTCAGTAGAAATATAAAATAAGAACAATAACCTTTACAGCTTTAGTTGGATTACCAAAAAGTATTCCTGGAACAAAACAACACAACCACTGATGTAAACGCACACAGTCATGACTAAGCTTATATTTTTTTGCAAAACACAATTACATGAAGAACTACAGTAGTTTATGCAGCACATACAGCCCATGTCAACTGGACCAGTGAAACGTGTGGAGGCTGAATGTAAACACCTCCACACAAAATTATTTATTCTCAAAAGGTTTGGCTGACCTTTTTCCACCATTTCCATGCATCCTACTGCATGTCTCTAAGCAACTACCAGAAAGAGGATAAAAGTGAGAAAAAACAAGTCATCACGCTTCGAAGGACGCACATGGTCATGGCCGATTTATCGGCCAATATTTGAACTGTTAAGTGTATCCGCTATAGGCCTTGAAGCTCGAGGACTTGTTGATACTTTGTTTGGACCATCCATCTGACTAAAGGAAATACATAAACTTTGTTTGAACACTTTGGTGCAGCATAAGCTACTATATGTGGTCATTGTTTAAATACATAAGGGACCAACATTTTGGAGACATTTTTGAAGGATAACTTATAACGTGACACAAAAAAAGATGAACACAAGGTAAATCAATCTCTTCATATCTTCTCTGATTTAACAAAAGAAAAGTGGTTAAAACCATCTAGATTATTTTTCAATTCTCATTACTGAAACAGCATTGTTCTTAAATTAAATAAAAACTTGAGTTTTATTTTTGGACATAATATACAACTTTGAAGACTAAATTTAAAAAGCTAGCTAGAAGTTTGTTGGCCACCATGCGGCTTACATAATTATCTTAAAATGTTAGCGCAACTCATCCTCCGCATCACCATTATTATCCACCTCAACAATTGAGTACTTGTTGCGGTGGATGAGATTCGTGTTTCGGTAATGAGAACTGTACTTAAACTATATGCATTCATAAAAACATTAAATTGTCAAAAGTGTTAGTGCCATTATCATGAAAAGCAGTTTGTTTCTATTCATTTCTACAAATATCACATTACAAGTTACGCAATCTGTGACCTAGCAGTAGTAATGGTAAATATGTATTTTTTAGACAGTTGACAAGTGACAGAAAAAAAGCTTTGTCAAAAGCTAGGCTTAAAAAGTTTTGTGAAAAAAATGTATTCCAACCCAGAAATGTTGGAGGATTACAGAAAAGAGAGAGGTTAGATTGTTGTATTTTTTTCAATGATTAACCTGTCTGAATTTTATCTTGTTAGATATTACAAAAGGAAGTAGAAAGGCCACACAAAAAAAATACCTGACAAAAAAGCAATATGTTAAGGGAAAAAAAGAAATTGGTGCTCAACATAACACTGCCGAGTGAAGAGAGTGTGACTGAAGAATCAAACCAGATCCTTCAACAAAAAGATGCAACTAGAGAATTTATGTTCAACTGAGCACAAAGCAGCCAACAGAACTCCGGCAACTTCCCCAATAACAACACAAATTAGGACTTCTACTCCAAATGAAAGACACAACAGTAAAACAAGAGAAGAAACTAGATGCTGTGCAATGGCAACACAGCTACTCTTACAGTTGCCGTGACGATTATGTCATTCATTTGACGATGAGGTCACTGACGATGATGTCACCTATCACCAACATTCCGCCACTCTATGAGATAGGGAAAAATCTCAACTTTGATGACAAATCCCGAAAAAAACGACATGACTGAGGAATACCAAAGCAACATCAAGAATCTAAAGTCTAAAGAAAGAAGTCTAAAGAAAGAAGTCTAAAGAAAGAAGTCTAAAGAAAGAAGTCTAAAGAAAGAAGTCTAAAGAAAGAAGTCTAAAGAAAGAAGTCTAAAGAAAGAAGTCTAAAGAAAGAAGTCTAAAGAAAGAAGTCTAAAGAAAGAAGTCTAAAGAAAGAAGTCTAAAGAATGGCGGTAATGTAACACTATGGATACCAACAACCATAAAACTCTGTAAAAGTAGTGTTGTGTAAAAATTGCAAAGGCAAATGTTTTTGTTTGGGGTTTATATATTGATTGCTTGTATATTGAGAGGATAAGTGAAATTGACTAAAACTGGGAACATTGTTTTCCATTTTAGCCTGTTCTCAAAGAACAATTATTCAGTGCCATATCATTACCGAAATAACCAGTTTCATTTAAGAAATGTGTGTTTTGACATCCATTCAAGCACTCTATGAATTATATTTTATCAGCGTATCCACTTTTTCTTTTTTAAATATAAGTTATCACAAAATAACAAAAGTGACCAACTTCCTCTGAGAAAGTTGCAGAAATTAGATATATAAGAAAATAATACCATTTAATAATGTATTATTTTATGCTTTGGTTGCCCATATATATGTACATGGAAAACATAATTTGAAATATTCAAAAATGTGTTTGTTTCTCAAATTTTTTGACATTTTTAGAGTGTTGCTAAAGAGATTTTCAGGATTTGTTTTGAAGAATAAGCTTTAAAAGATGGTAAAATGTTTTTGAAATAAAGTAAAAAATAAGTTCACACATAATTCAGACTTTGTTATTGATAGTTTGAAAAGATATGTGCTATTTGAAAAAAAATCATGTTTGAAGAGAAGGGGACAGAATTTCATGAGACTGACCCAATGCAGCTACTGCGTACATAACAATTTCATATCCTAAATCCTATCAGCCCTATAAGCGTTGAAATATATCAGAATATCAGATTTTTTTAATTTATTTTTTTTAAATCAGCATCAGTCGATCTTTTGGAGTTACAGAGAACACTTCTGTGTAGGGGTGTGCCAAAATATTGAAATATCGCGATACTAAATTTGGTGATACTGCATAGATATTGTGGGCTGCTGTATCGCCATGTAACATTTTTGGTATAATTTCCCAAATTATTTTGTGAAGGAAACTTGTTTACGCAAACCATTTGACATTTTGACTGTTTTGATTATTAAAATGGGTGTATATCATTTTTGTGCAGGTCATGGTTTAACAAAGAAAAAAGTTAAAACGTACTCGGTTCATAGTGATATATCGTAGAATAGCATAAGCAATATATTGATTTTTGCATGCATCGCAAAATTGTTTGTGGAGTGATAGTTCACTTTGTGAGACAACTGTGAGACCATCTCAGAGTCAAGTTGTTTGTTTATCATGTTTCAATATTAGAACGTTAAATTAGAGGAAAATATTGAGTGTCACTGTTACATTGGCAATTTTGTTGCACTTTTTTTCCCCCTTCATATGATTTTATTTTGTCTAGTTGACAATGTCCCATCTTGCTTAATTCTTCCATCTTGTCCTGCATTTCCAATTATTTTGTAACTAAATCTTACATATGCGTCATGCTTTTTGGGTTCATTCATGTACAATTAGAATAGAAATCGGATCATTACTAGACATGACAGTAGTTGTCCTGAGAGAATATATATGCAGATCATAAATGTAAAAAATGTATTACAATTTAAATCAGTTTCTAGGATTAAATTACCGAATACCTAACAATAAATAATTAGTACACAAATTACAGTTACTTTTTTTTTTGTTATTTTAAATTATGAAGGCCCTATGCTTTATCACTTTCTTTTTAGGACACACTTGCAATGTGTGCTTTGTTTGTTTGTCTGTAATCATGAAGTGCCATCATTCTTGAACCATAATGTTGGCGTGTGAGCGGCTGTCCCTGTCATGGGAAGTATGAGGGACTGACATCACACAAAAACACATTCCTGAGTCTGACTGGCAACCAACAGCACCAGCTCCTCTCAACTGGAAAAGGAATTATTCTGCAAAAAGGAGTATCTTTTTGGGGGTGGGATTGTCTCGATGACATTAATAGACGTGGGCATTAATGCAATCCATCAGAAAATACATAAATGTGTCCTGTAAATGTATTGGTTTGAAGAGTTGAAGAGTCCTGTTACACAAGAATGGGCAGTGCAATGAATCACTCCCAAAAAGTGTAGAAATATCACTCTTATTTGAAACATTTTACGTTTGTTGCCTTTAATTCTAAAATTATTATTATTTTTGTGAGGGATGGTGTGCCGTTAGAAAATACAGGCTCTAGTCACTTTTTTATTTTACTTATTCATTCTGACTGAAACATGCATTGCGTTTTTGAAAAAAGACCAAAGTTAAAGCGACGAAAGTTAGGGCCAACAACTATTAACCTTTGATGAAAGGAAATACAAACATGAACCTGTAATATCAGATAACTATGTTTTGTTCAAGCAAAATGTATCGTAATGCTCAATGTCTCTGAGCACATGAAATAAACATGAGCCGTTAGCTCTGCGTTCATATTTACATCGACAAGGCGATGACGTTTGAGATAAAAGCTGAAAACAAATAGCTAAAGAAAATACAGCCAAATACGTAACATGATCAGAGCATGTAGCTAAAAACAACTCTCCGATCTTTTGTAGTTAGTTTATGTGCACTAGAATCAAGTTTGTAACAGTTAACTACTTAGCCAAGTTGCGACTTTGTGCTACGTCACAACTTCAATGTACTTTCTAGATGTGGGCTCATTTTAGACGGAGCATTTGCACTGAATGCTTACCTTCACATAGAGTAGCTATAAATAAAATCCAGGGCTTCTCTGAACATGTTATGGACTCACGAATCCACACCATGTACAGTTCGCCTGCATTGCTGCCATCTTGTCCCAGACGACAGGAAGGGAGAGCCCGCTCTCGTCAAAGCCACCATCTCCCACATTTTAAACATTAGCTTACTCCGTCATTTTGGCCTCCGAGCGCACCACACTGAGTCCAGATTGTATTTACAGTGTTCACGCGTGTCTCAGTCCGTTTGGGGCAAAGTAGCCCATGTTAAATTGGGTTGGCGATCGCCCGTCTAGACGTGCGCCTCCGCGGCCCAGCCAGTTTCTAACATGTCTCTTTTCCTCCAGCAGACACAGCGAGCCCAATGTTTGTGAACTGACGGCATAGGCCAGGCCAGACTAATCTATGACCGATGTGCAGAGCGGTGCAGAAGGCGCTCCATAGACTGTCGATATATACAGTATATGGAGTTGACAATCTTCTCAAACCTTTCACACAAAGTAGGCTACCAGTTTAATCCATGGCTTTAGATGAACCACTCAACTCTGGAAGACTGGACTAATGAGTAATCTGCGTGGAACCTTTAAAGAGACATTGTGCAACTTTCTAGAGTTTGAAAATCACTTAGGCTAGCCTACATCCATGGAACTAGAAAGATCAGAAACTATACTGTACTTTGAAACATTCTTCTTGGAGTTGGGTTGTTTTATGCCATACTGTGGCGTATTATACCTAAAGTACTAACATTTCATTGGAAACAAAGGCAATAAAAGTCAATTTTGTAGAAATTCAAGCTTGCTCACAGTAATACAAAGATTTTTATTTTAAAAAATTGTGCTATATGCTATTAGTTTCGTTTCGTTTTTGGCTAAGCAGTGACATGGTAGGGGTTTACAGCTGTAAAATTATAGTAAAAAAAACAAATGTATTTTTATAGTGTTCTTATTGCATTAAAAATCTTTTTAAAACATTCACCCTTAATACTATTAGTGGGCTTGCCTCTCCTCAAACCTGTGACTCTGCCTGGAGGAGGACATGCCACCTGTTTTGTCTCCATGAAGATATTACCTTGCTAGGGATGTTCCACAGGTTTAAAACTGATTCATCTCATGTTCTTCATGTTCAGAACGGTTGGCTTTAACAGTCTGTCTCCATGCAGGTGTCGTGCCTGCCACCAGAAACTGCAATGATTATTTCATTTATATATTTTTTAAAAGTATTTTTGACTTCCTTTAAGTGTTTTGATGTATTGTTTGAATGAGGTTTGCACGGGTGTATATTTTCCAACTGCTCTTCTCCCTGCACACAAACTGCCGTTTGTATATTTTACCGTATGT
Organism: Chaenogobius annularis; assembly: GCA_015082035.1. Lineage (NCBI taxonomy): Eukaryota > Metazoa > Chordata > Actinopteri > Gobiiformes > Gobiidae > Chaenogobius > Chaenogobius annularis. The sequence continues at coordinate 27,044 of BJKM01000183.1, read as the reverse complement.
TTCAAATCGGAATTAATGTCTTTGTCACAAATGTATTTATTTATTTTTTCTCAAGAGTAGTTGTAGTAGGCAAAGTGGTGTTTGTATTGATTACTTTATACATTCATAATATTTCATTGTTTGACAAAAAGTTTGATAGATTTCATTATTGAAGCTTTATAAATTTGTAGAAAAATATTCAGTTGTAGTCATCTAGACTCCATTTTAGAAAAACAAAACGTTTTGACTCTCATCCAAAAGTCATTCTCAATCTGTGAATCGAGTCTGGGAACTCAGGGCAGGCCCTCCTGATAAAGGGGGGGGGAGTTTTTTTGGTTTCACTTAAGACTAATCACATTGTTTTACTAACAGCCCTGAGATGGGCTATCTACATCCTATTGTACACTGACTTTCGATCCCTCCTCACTGAGTAATCTGAATAGCATCAGAATGCCCCAAGTGTCTCCAGGGTTTCAACAAACCATTACAAACAACCGGAAGGTTGAATCTTAAACCTCCAGAAAGGAAGTGTGTGTGCACTGACACAAAGATGAGGCAGCAGCATGGAGTTTCAGAGTTTACTCGTTTGCTCTGTTCAGGATTTATTATTGTACAGACAGACAACACGCTGTGTTCGTTATCAGCGTATTCTATCGTATGCGCACATGCGCACAACTCACTGTTTTACACATTCACGGACAGTACGTATAAATGCTTTATGCTACAGTAATCGCTCCTTTTTTTCTTTAACAGAACCTTTGTCTAAAATGAAACAAAAACAAAAACATTGTATACCAACAAACATTGTCGCTATGCATGTCTTACATCAAAATACACATAAGGCACTGTGTTTCTCAAAAGCAAATCAGTAATATAAACTTCCTACCAAAATGTCCAAATAATCAAAATAATCATTCAGTGCAGCATTGTACAGATGTATAGGTAAAACATCAACATAAACCATTTACTGCATGAATACAGTTATGTGAAAATTGAAAACAAAACTTTTAAACTTTTTTTTTTCTTCACTCTTTAAACTGACTCATCATAATCACTCGGGTACGCCGGGCGTCTCCTGTCTTGCCTGCGGGGGTACCGCTGAACTAGAATAGTGATGTCCCCATCTTCACTGTCAGAAGTTTGGGTGTTACGTTGAGTGTTGGCATTTATCTTTTTGAAAAAGGTTCCTGGTGTTCCTGGTGATTGAATGTCTGTCATTGCTGGCAGTGACCATGGAGCCGTTGATGTGTGTGCAGTAATTGGCCATGCCAAGCAAACTTCTCACCTCTGAGGGGTTGTCTGGTGCGCTGACCTCTTTGATGGCGACAACTTTCTTAGGGTCGGCGGAGATCCCATCAGCCTGGAAAATAAATCCAAAGAGCTCTAACCTGGATTTGTTGAATTCGCATTTGTCTCTGTTGAGGGTGAGACCTTTTTCTTTCAGTCTGTGAAACACTGCAGTTAGGCTTTTGTCGTGATCAGCCTGTGTTTTCCCATGCACTATTATGTCATCACTGAGGTTCTTTACACCATCAACGCCTTGCAGTGCCTGGCTGATTGCGTTTTGAAAGACTTCTGCTGCAGAGGAGATGCCGAAGTTCAGACGTTTGTATCTCCTCAGACCTTTGTGGGTGCTGAAGGTTGAGATATACCTGCTGTCAGGGTGGAGCTCCAACTGGTGGTATCCGGCCCTCAAGTTGAGTTTTGAGAAAACTGTAGCTCCGTTGATCTCGTGAATGACGTCATCCATGGTAGGTGTGATGTGACGCTGTGTCAAATGCTGAAAGAGCAGGTGTAGTTGCCAGCGACATAGCTACAGTTTTTAGCTTGACTTTGTTTTTTTGTTGTTTTTCTGGCGAGGTTAGCTTATCGGTACTTAGCTGGTACGCATCGAGTCTGTCTTGTATTCATCGTCTTTTACTCCTCGTCACCAATGTGGTGTGTGCACTGATGCTACAGTAAACATTACAGGCAGCATTCTCTTTTTTAACAAAGTTTGCCTCCTTAACCCCTCTTCCAAACCATCTTTTCTCCCTGCTAAGAATTTCCACCTCCCTGTCTTCAATTGAGTGGTTTGTGGCTTTAGATGAAGATGTACTGCGCTTTGGGGTCCTGAACTTGAGTGTCTTCTGCGCTGATAAAGCCTCTTGTGAAGTGGCTGTTCTCTCCCATAGTGACCAACTTGTACATGGAGCATTTTGAAAAGAAGGCACTTTGACCTCCTTTTCAAGCATTGCTCCAAGTCTTTGGTACCGTTACGTGGATGACACATTTGTGACAATCAAGAAACAAGAGCTGGAAGCCTTCTCAGAGCACATCAATGCGAAGGACCCGCATATCAGGTTTACAAGAGGAATATGCTAAGGAGAACCGCTTGGCCTTTCTTGATTGTTCCACTATCAGAGGAGAGGACGGGAAGCTCCAGATAGAAGTATATAGGAAACCTACACACACGGATCAGTACCTGCTCTTTGGCTCTGACCACCCACTGCACCGAAACCGTTATGCTTGGTGTGTGGAGAGAAGCTATCTAACAGCGCCGTGGTGCCAAGTAAGCTTAAACACCAAACGAAACACCCGTCCCTTCAAAACAAGCCAATAGACTATTTTGTACACTTACAGAAAAACACACGTGTGTATGAGCTACGAAAGGATCTAAAGTATTTCTGACAAATGAGAGGGCTGATTACTCAAAGCTGCTTGCAACTGATGAGTGGTGTGGAAAGCTGGCATATCTGGCTGATATATTTCATCATTTGAATGAACTGAACACACGGATGCAAGGCCGAAATAAAAACCTGCTTACAAGCACTGATAAAATGAAGGGATTTAGTTTGCAGCTCTGGCAACAACATGTGCAGCGTGGCAACCTCGAGATGTTCCACTCACCGAGAAACGGCATGATGTCAACACTGCTGCACTGTCTGATGTGATAGGCAAACATTTGAAAACTCTTGAGGAGAAGTTGTCATTTTATTTCTCTTCAGACTTCACAGAATGCCTTGACTGGATTAAGGACCCATACAGCTCAGCATCAGTTGTTGGACAGGACATGACTTTACAGGAGAAATAGGAACTAATTGAACTGAAACAAGATCGTGGTTTAAAGCTAAACTTTGCTGATCTTCCTTTGGACAGTTTTTGGTTGCTGCCAAGGAGTTTCCCATTCTGGCCAACAAAGCCATTTCAATATTGCTCCCATTTTCCACGACATATCTGTGTGAGCTGAGCTTTTCAAGCCTGACTGTGATAAAAATTAAAAACAGAGAGAGACTGAGAGCTGTTGAGGAAGAGCTTCGTTTGTGTCGTTCTTCCATTCCTGCCAGGATATCAGCTTTGAGTTAATCTAAACAAGCCCAGGGTTCTCACTGAGTGAGTATAAATACATTTAGAAACTATGTTACTAACTATACTTTATTATATATACTGTGTTAGGCTATGGACTCTATATGACACTCTATAGTATAGAGTGTAATTTTGTTGATGGTGTGCCCCAGGATTTTGTCAATGTAAAAAATGTGCCGTGGCTCAAAAAAGGTTGAAAAACACTGCACTACAGCACTTTTCTATGATGGAACACATGACTCTGTTGATTACATTGTACTTTACCATGAAATATCAAAAAAGGTAAATTCACAAATGTTCAACCTGAGTGGATCAGCGAATAGACCCAGATACTTATATTACAACACAAAATCTGTATTCTAATCTGTTTTATTTTCCCTGTCCCCCATCTGCGTTAAATTGTCATTGGCTGATAACATTTTGTCACCTGAAACCCAACAACTGATCGACACTTGGAGGCCAATAACCATGATCAATGCAAAATAGTCATTTTCAGATTATTTGATGAAGATTCATTATTTTTAATTTACTTTTATAAGGCACTCAATTCTGTGCAATACCTATTCTTGTTTGATTTAATCACACTAAGAAATCAACAGTAGTAGTAGGCTGTTTCTGATGAAAACGTTTGATTGACTCTGTAATCCTTTGCTTTAGTCTGTGTAGGTTTGCGTGTATAGTGACTGGATAGTGCTTCGGATTGAAACATATTCTCATCCTCTGCATGAATCACAAGGAACTTGGAAGAATAAACCCACACAGAGAAGGTGTCTGCTATGACATGTTCACTTGGTGCAGCGCTTCTCAAAGTGTGTGGCGCGCTCGTTTGGAGGGGCGCAGAGCCGTGCTAATTGGAGCACGAAACATTTGGAGAAATGTGCGCATATTATCGTGACAGCAACAGAAAACGCCCTGTGCCCACACGTGGTTAATCTCTAAAGAGAGCAAGGGTCAGCCTGCCTCTGTGCCCCCTCACACATTTGCCTCTGTCTCTCCTCTGTTCCTCCCCTGATCCGCGGTTCCGCCGCACGCGCTCGTCTCCTTCCCTGTAAAGGTAAATTTACAAGGTTTCGCTTTTATTTTGGTAACTTCCTGTCATCGAAAGCTACAGTGGAACTAAAATCTACTTGAGTCAAAGAAAAGAAACTAAACTGTGGTTAACGGTGAAAACATAGAAAAAAACATGGTAAAAGTTACAAAAACTCCCAGATCAAGCTACAGTCGACAGGGGAACAAGGTTTGTAAGATGAATGAATGTATTATTGAAACATTTTAAATGTTAATTTTACAAATGTATGGAAAACAGTTAACAGAATCAGAAAAGGTTTATTGCTGTTGTCATTGAACAAAATTCACAGGCTGGGAACTTGCTTTGGTGATTTGGTAAAACATACAACAATGAACAATAATAAAAGCAAGATGCATGAACTAAAAATAATTTAAATGTACTAATAATATAAAAATAGACTAACTATGTACACAAAATGTACAGTTAAATTTACAAATGTAGTGCAGAAAGTGAACAGTACAATGCGTGGTTGTTGATTAAATGATTGTTTAAAGTGACAGGTGTTAAGAAGTGTTCATGAGTCCAACGGCAGAGGGAAAGTTATGCTAATGTCATAAGATAAGATAAGATCACCTTTATTTGCCACATATTCCCACAAATAAAGGTGATCTTATCTTATCTTGAGTTTGTATCAGTGATGAAAGCATTTGACTGGATGCTACACTCCCCTTCTTGAATCTAACTTTTGAACTTGCTTTGCTATGCATTTGCATTTGCTTTTTTCCCCGCATTGATCCCATGGGTTTTGGGAGTCAGCACCGGCAGAAAGCAGTCTGTGTGTGACGGTCGTGGACCTGCAGTGGCAAAAATGATCCACAAGTAACTTGAGTGCGTCTTCTTACTGAAACGCCGTATTTACGGCAGTGAAGCGCCAATTCTGCGCTGTCCCGACCGTTTTGTTTTGAAGGGATGAAAGAAGAAGAGCGGAAGTCAAAGCGGACGCCATTTTGAAAAACAGTCCCCATAGAAAAGCTTGTTCTACTTGCCTTTCGACCAAAAATATATACAAAATCTGGCTTTTAGAAGCTATGCTGACATTAAAATAGTTTCAAACAACTGTCAGCACGTTGTTTGAACGCCTATGTGGTTTACGTTATCTTTCTAACCTAGTTTACTCTTCCAGCTATGACCAGCGAAGCAGCAGCCGATCAGGTAGTTAACCCACACATTGCATGGCAAGCTAACAATACAGGGAGAGATTTTCCCCCATTACACAAACTAGACCTAATTTTCAATTCAACCTATTAATGTCAATGTGTTCGTTAAGACTTTGCTTTAAGAACTCCAAACAAGGGGTGTTGTTTAATGCTGCGGTAATGCATGGCTAATCCTGGTAGCATAGCGAAAGATAACAAGGTAACAAACGAGAATGTTAACCCGCATTGCATGCAGAAGCTACCTAGCATTAGCATTGTTACTATTTAGTTTTTATAGTGCATTGCTAAAGATAGCAGCTCACTAATTGCTAGAGATCTAACCATCTACCTCGTAATGTTAACTATATGTTGCATCTATTTCCTTTTCATTGCCCTTTGTGTTGGTTATGGCATTAAAAACTCCAAACCATAATTGGCTAGCCTGAAGACTGGCAAATGTTATTTAAATGATTAATGGACCAACATGACATATCTTATTTCATGGTTGTTTGTATGCAGTTACTATATTATATTTGCTCTTAAAAATGATGGGAAGCCTATTTGCCACTGTCAAACATGTTGCCCTTGTTTTTGTGTTGTAGGCTGCAGAGTATGTTCCGGAGAAGGTGAAGAAAGCAGAAAAGAAGTTGGAAGAAAACCCATATGACCTTGACGCATGGAGCATTCTGATTCGAGAAGCACAGGTTTAGTGACACAGAGTTGCATTCCTGGGGTTCAGCATATTGGGGTTGAAGGGTGGGCTCTAAAGACTCGAGGGAGGGGCGTAATTAGTATGTTTGAATAATGAATACGATTTTATACTAAATGATCTCTTTACCATTTATTACTTATGGTATGTAAATGCACTTTCCTTTTTTTAGAATCAACCAATAGATAAAGCCCGGAAGACCTATGAGCGACTAGTCACACAGTTTCCAAGTTCAGGCAGATTCTGGAAACTTTTCATAGAGGCTGAGGTTACTTTTTAATTTTCTCTTTTAAGTGTGCATGGCTGGGGTATGTCTTACAAGATCAACAATGTGATTTTCACACAACTAAAATGTGTAATTTCTAAAGTCACAATTCCTGTGTTTGGAACTCAATAAATTTAATCAAATATGTAAAATAGAATTCATCTAGAATTGTGGCTTTAAAAGACCAATGCCGTAATAGGCTTTTTTTTCCATAACGATTTGGTTTTTTAATGCAGTCTTTTTCACATTATTACGTGGGGTGGTCATGTGCATTTGTTGCATGTTTGGTCTGCAACAGTATTAAAACTATTTTAATGGTATTGGAGTGCATTAGCCTTTTATTCACTTGTCGTGTCAATTTATTGCCTCCTGTGTCATTTCTTTTGGGTAAATATATTGTGTGGCCCACATTTTATTTGGGACTTTTTTCCCCCCTTGTCCAGAACATGAATAATAACACAACATAGTCCTGCTAGGCTCCACAGCACATGCTTGCATACATACAGGTTATTCATTTCAAAACCTCTAACACTAAGCATATTTCACAGTGCATAGTTCATTTACACTGCATTTACTGCCCTCTATAGTCATGTTGAAGTACTGCAACATTGTCACTGCAGCAATTTTTTATAAACACATTTGAAGGCTTTAAAAAAACAACACATTTTAATTGTTTGTCACGGATGGGCAGTATTTAAAACAAAGGAATCTTTTCTTTTTGGGATTAAGCTATTCAGACGATGATATGGCAGTCCAAAGGCAATGTTCTAAAACATGTTTGTTTTTTGTTCTAGTCGAACTAATTTAAGTATCAGCGCTGCAAAAGATCAGAAATATCACTTTAGACACTTTTTTCCCATCTGCATGACATGGAACATTCTTCGTGGAGATATTTTTTATACCATTATTTGTAATGTTTGAGGCAAAGTAAAAACACAAGCGGAAAACACGAGAGACAAGCAGGTGGTGAACCCTTCACCAGAAAAATGACAAGTCAGTTCTCTGGAGAGACGCGCTCACAACAAGGGGCATGTTTTAAAATATATTATTTCAGTCTTATCTATTTGGCTGAAATCTTACATGATGGGGCTTTTACAACATGTTTAGTTTTTTTGTTTTCAATTTTTAATCAGCTTTCTTTTTAAGCATTTTAAAATGAGAAACTGCACTTGATATTCAGATGTTGCGTATTCATAACGATGTTCGTGATATTAGCAATATTTTTGATAAATCTGCCCGCCTCTAAGCCTTATGTAACAATTTACATTAAGTGATTCAACTTTCTTTTGCTCGTTTTAAAAACTGGAGTCTTAACATCAAAACATGTTCAAGCAACAATCTTTTAAGTGTTTATATTGTTGGTCTCTTTGCTGCTCTCTTTGTCAGATTAGCACATTATTTTCATTTTCATCCCACCTGGCAAATTGGATCTAAACTACGTTTTATTTTTTATGCGGGCCAAGAGTAGGAGTATTTTCAGTTAATATCAGAATTGATGACCACAATACACCAATGTGAGATATAGCCTTAGGTTAGTATGAGTTACAGTTTTGTAAAACCATAATCCTTTGGCATGGTACAAATCGGGTTCACGTTTTAAATGGAACTAACATTTTTAAATTTTAGTATTTCTGCCTGGTTATGGAAAATTCGTGTCATTATTTTGGTTTAAAAAAAATTAAAAATTGTTTAGGACGCATAAATCCTTACTATGTTTTGTTTCTTTGCTCCAGGTTTTGTTGGGTAGAAAGAGCAGCTTCAGCCGCTGGAGCCAAATTGAATTACACAATTTTGTAATGGATTGAAGCAATTACAATGTGACTTTCACAGCCATATCTTTTAGAGAGAAAGTCAGTTGTGGTGGTGTTTTTTTTTGTCCCGGATATGAATGTTTCGTAGCTTTTATGATTGCTAAATCTCAGCCTTGTTCAGTGCCTTATGTTTGGTGAAAAACTTTCTGGCTGCTAATTTGTCACCATGCTTACAGCCTGATTTAATTTCTGTGTACGGCGCAGGGACAGAGTGGTGTTGATCTTTTCATCTGTAAGATGCAAAGTAAATCCAGTGCCATTGCTGTAGTACAGTTTTAAAGAAAATAAACACATATTCCCTTAAGCAATCTGTCATTATTGTGTGAAATTCACTTTGTTGATTTCTTTTATATGCCTGTGTGAATGATCAGTTGCATGAATGCATGTCCTCAAAAAGCCATACGCTGTTATTGTATAAGGTTGTTATTGTAACATTGAATGTGCATTCTCATTTGCAGATCAAGGCTAAAAACTATGACAAGGTTGAAAAGGTAAGTGGGCTCTAAAGTTATTGTTAATTGTAATATTCAAACATGTACACCAGTCCACAAGTAAAATAAACATTTGGTGACTATAAATATTATTAGAGTGAACATGTTTAAATTAAATGACAGAATTGGGGGGGGGGGGGGGTGACCTTTTGTGATTAAAAGGACACACAAGACCAATTTTGATGGGTTTCTTAACGTCTATAATACCGTATGGCTTTCACTTTAAATTGACCAACTAAACTGTTTTTTTCTTGAAATTTGCTTGAGACAAAACACAGCCCAGTCACAAAACAATCACTTATTTATTACTGTCATCTTGCTTCAAGTTGTTTCAGAGATGCCTAATGAAGGTATTGCACATTGACCTGTGGAAATGTTACCTCTCATATGTCAGAGAGACCAAAGGAAAACTGCCTAGCTACAAGTAAGAGAATAAGTTCGTTTCACCAACCTCAAGTGTTTTCATTTATATGTGCTCTGGTAAAGCCAAAGCCTCTGTGTGTCCTCCCAACAGAGAAAAGATGGCCCAGGCGTATGACTTTGCCCTTGATAAGATTGGTATGGAAATCATGTCGTATCAGGTATACAATCCCAGCAAAACAATTCTGTGTATATAGCGTTGTTTTGTTGTTTTTACACTATATTTGTTATTTATTATTAGATCTGGGTGGACTACATCAACTTTCTCAAAGGAGTGTAAGTGCAATTTGGCCTCAAATATTTTTTTGTTAATGATCTTGTTATTAATAACATATATTTGTGTGTTTTGTTAGTGAGGCCGTTGGCTCTTATGCAGAGAATCAGCGCATCACTGCAGTGCGAAGGGTCTACCAGCGGGGCTGTGTCAACCCCATGATTAACATCGAGCAACTCTGGAGGGATTATAGCAAATATGAAGAGGTGAGCTGAGCACCAACTCATACTGTTGCAATTGTAGTTTACTGTTACAGTTGTAGTTTAGAGTAGAAGAAAAATGTATTTCTCTCTATCTCTTAATCTACATGTCTTTGTTATTTGTGGTATGTGTTTTGGTTGGATACATCTCAAGGGGCTATCCAATAATACATTTTTTGTTTTGTTTTTTTACACAAAGGGAATTAATGTGCATCTGGCGAAAAAGATGATTGAGGATCGAAGTAGGGACTACATGAATGCCAGGAGGGTGGCAAAGGTACAACACAAGATGGGCTTGTGAGCAAGCAAGATCGTGTCATTAAAGTGTATCCTAAACGTTGTGTCCTCTGTTTTAAAGGAGTATGAGACTGTAATGAAGGGACTGGATAGAAATGCCCCCTCAGTACCACCCCAAAATTCCCCACAGGAAGCCCAACAAGTGGAAATGTGGAAGAAATACATCCAGTGGGAGAAAAGCAACCCACTGCGCACAGAAGACCAGACACTCATCACAAAGAGAGGTTAATGTCACATTCTACCACCCATCAACAGTACTACCATATGACCAGCAGAGGGCGGAATGTCCCAATTTTTTCTAAACTTGCTTTCATACTTCTGTTTTACAAGTGAGTTTGCTCTGTGTGTTACAGTCATGTTTGCCTATGAGCAGTGTCTTTTAGTGCTTGGTCACCATCCTGACATATGGTATGAGGCAGCACAGTACCTGGAACAGTCCAGCAAACTTTTGGCAGAAAAGGGGGTAAGGACAAGTTTAATGGCATTTTCAAGTTCACTTATTCATTTACTACAAGATGCACTAAATATGAACAATAAACTTACTACTTCCCTCAGGACATGAATAACTCCAAGTTATTCAGCGACGAAGCAGCCAACATCTATGAACGTGCTATTGGCACTTTGCTGAAGAAAAACATGCTTCTATACTTTTCATTTGCAGACTATGAGGAGGTGGGTCTGACTCGTCTTCATGGAAAGAATGTTTAGCCCTTTTTCTTATTTTAAATTTTTCACATTGGCCATGTTTTTGCAGAGTCGTATGAAGCATGAGAAGGTGCATGGGATCTATAATAAACTTCTAGCTATTGAAGACATTGACCCCACACTGGTATATATTCAGTACATGAAGTTTGCCAGAAGAGCAGAAGGCATCAAGTCAGGTCGAACGATCTTTAAAAAAGCCAGAGAGGATCCACGCACTCGTCATCATGTGTATGTCACTGCAGCTCTAATGGAATATTACTGCAGCAAAGTAAGGAGAAACTGTCAACTCCCTTTAATTCACTCAGTTTTATCAGTGTTGCCAGATACTAAATCGGATTAAAATGATTATTCCTAACATTCTACTCGATAGAAAAAATCCTAGCTAGTAAGGTATGCACACGCTGCGCACCAGCTCAAGGGTGCAGAACCATCTCAGCTGAGATCGGGAGAATTTAGAGGAATCTGCAGTAGGTTTGGGTTTGTAGTTTAGGTTGTGAATCATTTCTTATCGTGAAATTGTAGGATATGTATATATGTGTATATATGTGTATATGTATATATGTATGTATATATATATATATATATATATATTAGCTAAAAGTTGTATTTGTTTAATATGCCTATTGAAAATGATCTCTTTAATCCATGGGTTTCAAAATGGTGAGAAAAAAATATATATTTTGAATAAGAAAAAGTCCTCAAATGTTGCATATAATGGGAAGCTCAAACACACGAGTCATATTTTTCATACATCCTTCTTCTGCCGTTGCTGTTTGCTCATATAACCGCCGCTTCAATCTTTGTGACTTCAGGACAAATCTGTGGCCTTCAAGATTTTTGAACTTGGTTTGAAAAAATATGGTGACATTCCTGAGTACATACTTGCTTACATAGATTACCTCTCACATCTCAATGGTAAGTAATGTTTTTCCTACTATTGATGTTTTGTATCATAAATTAAGGGGTTAAGTATTTGACATCTTCATACTTTTGTCTTCTTAGAGGATAACAACACACGGGTCTTGTTTGAGCGAGTGCTAACTTCAGGAAATTTGTCACCTGAAAAGTCTGGGTAAAGTAAATTATTAATACCGTAGCATCTTATCAAGAACAAATACAACTAACCCACAATCTCCATTGTTACTTTCTCTGTTAGTGAGGTCTGGGCTCGGTTCTTGGCTTTTGAGAGCAACATAGGTGACTTGGCTAGTATTCTCAAAGTGGAGCGCAGGCGTTTTGCTGCCTTTAAGGACGAGTATGAAGGCAAAGAAACTGCTTTGCTTGTAGACAGATACAAGTTCATGGACTTGTACCCCTGCTCTACCAGTGAACTCAAAGCTCTCGGATATAAGGTGTGAATGTTTACGCTTATCTGCACATTTAAACATGACCTATAATTGACCTGTGGTTGTATGGTTAAAGGACGTGTCTCGTGCCAAACTGGCTGCACTACTTCCAGAGACTGTGGTGGCTCCTTCTGTGCCTATACTGAAAGATGAAGCTGATCGTAAACCAGAGTACCCCAAACCTGATACTAATCAAATGATCCCCTTCCAGCCTCGCCACCTTGCTCGTATGTGTCTTCATAATTTGTACAATAAACACAGATTGTATCTTTCAAGAAAAAATGATAGTAATACTACTGTCTCCTGTCCACAGCCCCAGGTTTACACCCTGTCCCTGGTGGAGTATTTCCCGTCCCACCAGCCGCTGTGGTCTTAATGAAACTTTTACCTCCACCTACATGCTTCACTGTAAGTGTCAGTGTAACCCACTTATATAAATATTGTTTTTGCAATCTAAATGATTCTATTTTATTGTTTTAGGGTCCCTTTGTTCAAGTGGATGAACTCATGGAAACATTCAGGAGATGCACTCTTCCTGAGAGTAAGTCGATTTTTGGGAGTGTGTACTGAAGCTGTGTCCTTTGGCTTGTAATTCAGTTGTATGTTTTGTTCCTGCTGAAGCTGTTGACGCTGCTGTGGAGTTGATCACTGGAAGACTGCCCGAGGCACAGGGAGAGGGCAATGGCTCTATGGAGAACCATGCTGTGGCAAAGTCACTCAAGAGGCCTAACGCGGACTCCGATGAGGAGGATGACAAGGGAGCAATTGCCCCTCCTATACATGACATTTACCGCGCCCGCCAACAGAAGCGAATCCGATAAACACACTAAACCCTCCAAGTGTACAGCACATAACTGGACATCATGGGTAATGTATGTCCACTTTTGACATCTTCATCTTCTTTTGACAAAAGATGGGCAAATGTGGTCTGGCTAACTGTTCCTATTTTTAAATGTACACATTTTTAAATCTGGTAGTTGATGTTGTCACATCTTGTGAAGTTTGAATGATGGCAAATTAATCTTTTTTTAGAAAAAGGAATTCAATTTCCTCTCAATAAAGACTCTGAAAAACATAACTTTGTCTCATCATTATGTCTTCATCAACTTAATAAACACTCAATCATTACTGAAAAAAATATTTTAATTACAAACAACAATAAAACAATTATTTGTTCTTGTCTTATAAAAAGTTTTAAAATTTGACATTCCAGATGCCTTAGTTACGAGAATATAAAGTCAGTTGAGCCTATGTACAAATAATTTAAAATAAAAATTCCTGAAGTGATCATCAAAACCTGTTCACTGGGTGCAACCAAGACCTTGTCATTTCTAACATTAAACGTCATTATAAAATTCATTCATTTTCCACCATTTCCCGTTTGGGGTTGTGGGTGACTGGAGCCTCTCCCAATGACTTAGGGCATTAGGCGGATTCACCCTGGACAGGGACCAGCTCGTCGCACGGTTAAATTCATGTTATTCTGCTGCCACAGACACAATCTTCCCTGGTCACAAACAGATTCACTTGTCAATAATGTTTTGCTACTCGACATGCCCTCTTGTATGCAACATTTACACATGGATTTTGCAAGTATTAATGTAATCCAAATATAAATCTGGAAGTAGCATTTTTAATAAATGAATAAATATCACCTTAGTAACATATTGACTGCAGATAATCTATTTCCAAAGTACTGAACAAATATTTCTGGATGGCCTTTATAAAATTGCCCCAACAGTCGTCTTCTTTCATTAGCTGAGAGGTGGGGATTTTCATGGATCGTTTGTAATAATGATAAAAGTTCTTCTTTTGTGGTTTTTTGAGTGTGTTCTCCATATTCTTTAGAACTTATTCTGTTGCAGTATGTTGTATCTGCAAAAACAGAATTACAATGTTTCATTTTAAATGTGAATTTGATAAAGATAAAGCATTTTGATGTACTTACCGCTCATATTGTTTGGATCCTCTCCTTTAACTATGTTAATTAATTTGTCGGTAACCAACTTGTGTAAAGTCAAAGGGGTCTGGTAAAAGGAACATTCATTTAAAATTTGTTTTAGCTAAGCTAATGTATTTACAGTGTTGAGAAGTAACTAAATTCATTTACCAAAAATATGTATTCAGAATACTAATTTTGAGTAACTGTATCCCGGTACATTCAAGCTTTGACTTGGTGATATTAAGAATACAGTTACTTTTAACAAAAATCGGATGAGTCGGAATGCAGTATTTGAGCACACAATTTAGGCTTCAAACTTCACTGAATTAGTGAAAAAAATAGAAAACAGCTCTTAGAGTGAGTGCATGTACCTATTTTTCCTTCTCTAATTTGTGATGAAGGTTCTTTTAGTTTTGAAATAAATGTATAACTGATGTTGAAATAAAGCCGTTTTAATCTTATGTTCTTATGACAAATTTACAAAAAACGTTTTCTTCAGTATTCTGTAACTAAATACAATTTCAAAGTATTCTTCCCAACACTGCATATGTGTTAAGGAACCAGCTGCATTTACTTTTACTACTTACTTTAAACAAATCGGGATGTTTGTCCATCATAAATAGCACCATTAGATCTACTTTGCCTTTGGGCAGTCTTCTACTGTACACAATGGCACTTGAGAAAGATCTTTTTACAGCCATTCTGTTTTCAATCTGGAAAGGAGAGATGTTTCAGCTGGTGTGAACACAGATGGACAGCAGAGTGCAGTGTCGCAACTTACCTCCTTGTGGAGTTTAAGTTCCTGTGATTTGGATGCGATGGACATAAACCTCAGTAGTCTACGTAGTTCTTCCCTACTTTGGGAGTCCTGGATCTTGAGGCTCAACTGGAAGGCCTCCAGAGCTTGTTCTTGCTTTCCATTTACTGAAGAACAAAAAAGGAAGTGTGATTGAAGTTTTCTTAAATTAAGTGTGCATTCAGAATAAATAAGCAAAACTCCTCTCACCAAGAAGTTCAGAGATGCCAGAGTGGATGTCAAAAATATGGTTACTCAACAGGGGTGGTTGTTTAGCGTGTCCATAATGCTGAGCCAAAATCTGATAGAACAACTTCTTACACTGGAGCAGGTCATCAGCACAGCGAGCCAAACCACGGCTCAGCTCTACCACTAACTCATCCGGCACAAACTCCAGACAGTCCACTGCAGCAGACATCCAATCATCCGCCCTGCGAGAAAGGACAACTACAGTCAGCTGTGATGTGGTGGTCTTGATCTTTAGGACACTAAAGTTTATATATTTTGTATATTTTAACACAACATGGGAAAAACTGTATAATTCTGTAACATGAAAACTCACTGTGCTTCACTAAAAGCCTTGAGAACTTCTCTGTCGAGGTAACTTGATGTGCATGTGACATCAGTGTCATTGCTTGTGCTCATTTTGGACTCTGATGGACCCTTTCCCTCTAACAAACTCTCCAACAGGGGGAGCTCTATGAGCTGCAACAGTCTGAACACAGCCTGTTGGTGCCACACTTCATCCATAACTGAGACAGAAATAAAAAAAAACATGAGACATGATTCAAGCATAAATACTGTGGATATATTTGATCATTTAAAAAGTCATACTGTCTTGTGATAATCCAAGGTTGATCATCTGTGGTGTGACATTTGTGCTCAGGTCAAGGTTACACAGCACTTCCTCTAGTGACTTGTCTGTCGCTGACTTCATGAAAAAGCCATGCTTCACCTCTTGTCTGACGAGACAGACAATTGCATCAATTAGTGAAATGACTGGAAAAGCATTGCTTTGCTTTTCAACAATTATTTGCAAAATGTTCTAATTATTTTACAAATACTATATAGTTTCAGTTTTCATTTGGCCACAAACACACATCAAGCCTTTCGTAGACATTCCCACAATAGATCAAAGGGCTGTTGTGTTAAAGCCAAGTAGTCACACAAGCTCTGGTTGCCAAATAACCTCTCATTTTGTATTTAATGTGGGTAACATATTCATTTAATATGAATATGTGTTTTAAAGCCCCTTACAACTGCATTCAAATTACATCACCTTTAGGACCAAGTATAGCTACTAGTAGTACTAGTAGTTCTAGTAGTATAATAACTAAAAACATGTGCAAAAGGTAAAATCCTCCAGCTATGGTAGTCCTGACCAAGCCAAGCACAAGGTCAGTGTCCGCAGGTGCTGTTCCTGACAGGTTGCTACAGCAGCGTTTGTTGAAAGACGGGTGAAATGCAGAGACAAATTTCCTATGGAGACCACAAAGGCTAATCTAATCGGTATTAGCATAATGAGTACCTTTCACGTATTGGACTATTCTTGTTCCATTTGATGCCTGGGGAGTCATATCCACCTTCATTGGGCTCTGACGACATGTGGTTTAACGAGCTGGTCCCTGGACTCAGAAACCTGTACAAACTGCAGCTGCTATCCTCAAAGGTTGGTTGCTTCTTGTCCTTTCCAAAAACAACTTTAGTCCCAACTGGTTCAAACACTCTGGAGTCCATAAGGGCCTGGCACAGACGAACAGCTTTATATCGTGGCACGGCCTCCTCTCCAAAGAAGCGCATGAGTGTGATGTGCGTTAGGACTGCGTCTACAGCCTCTGAGCCCAAAAAGCAGTCATGGTAGGACTTCAGGTTGTGCCGGCGCCGTTTTACCTCCACTTGGGTGTGCAGGTTGGAGATAATGCTGCCCCAGATGTAGGTTGCCCGGAAAGGCTTCCCCGCCATCGCCATGTTTTACCCTGAAGCAGAAAGACACAGTATTACATCAAATCAGACATACACAGCAAGTTTGAATACAATGCACTATAGTTTTGTTTTTCCTCTCAGTATAATAATTACAACTATTATTATTATTATGTCATTACAAGGTTTGTGTTACTATTCTACAATTCAATGCTAGGAGAATTTCACTGCCAAATTCACACCCATGTTTACATTATTAATACTTTGTAACTTTGATTTGGACATTTTCAGGTGAGAATGTCACTCAAAAGGAATAATGTAATAGGTTAAATAATAGATTTTATTTCCTCAGATATGAACTAAACATGCTTAACTAAATTAAGGATTATAGGCTACGGATTTATTAATTAATTTTGGAGATTGATTTATTTACAATTTAAAAAAAAAAAAAAACAACTCAAGCTATGCACTTATCCTTTCAGATAACAGGATGAACTCCACACTATTTTCCGGTAATTTATTGTTGCCAGATCAGATAAGATTGGCCCGTTTTAAACTTATTTTAGTGCTTTTAGCGGCTTTTATCGTTAATATTTATAAGACTGTGGACATATCCTGCATACACTGAACATTTACAAGGATAAACACCTCCGTTTTCCGTCAGACAATAGGTAAGAAGAGCAAAAGGAGTCAGGTCTACCACTGCTTTCCAAAGAAAACACTGAAACACACACACACACACTCATACTCTGCATCACTGCAAGTTGTGGTTTGTTGTTGATAGTGAGAAAGACAATTCAATCTTCCTCCAGGTTGAACAGATCAGACCATTTGAGCACCAGATAAGTTTAAGGATGTTAGAGGAGTCTGATTTCAGTGTGCTTCTTTCCCACGAAAACCCAAGGTCCTAGTCTAGATATAGATCCATGACCAGAATGAAGTCTTTATTCTGAAGTAAAGGAACCATCTGCTGCGTCCCTACAGGGGTCTGTGGATTACTCTTACAGATTAAATTCATTAAAATTATGGGAAGGGGGAATGCACATCTTTCTCTCCCGCTTGCTGAAATTTGATCCCACTTCACCGATGTTATTCTGCCAACCTTCAAAGCTATTGCATTAAGGGTGACCTGTATTTCCACTAAAGACAACACCGCCATTTGTGTTTGCACACACCAGTGGAGGTAAATACTCGCAATGGGAGCAGCAGCAACACATGGGACTATCCCCTGTGAACACAAACAGACTATTACAGGCGATGTATAAAACACTAGCTTTGATTTGGTGCAGATGTCAAAATAAAGTTATTCACACAAGGCAAAAGAAGCAAGAAAAAAGCTTGAAGGCTTCATTCTTGTAACATGTTGAGTCAAGTTAGATGAACAGATCGAGCCCAAGGATATAATGTAAGGTTAGAGACCATTGGCTCTTTTGAATACACCTATGTTGCAGGATAAGGTGGTCAAAGTTACGACCCTGATTTAGAGATTTTGGTGTTTTATTTCCAACAACTGGCGGCAGAATGATCAAGTGTGGCTTTAAGAAAACAACAAACACAGTTAATCTGTGTAAATACAATGGAATTTATAAGGCCATTAGACCGAATCTAAAATGTGTGTTTACAAATTTAGGAGGGGCCCACAGCTTTAAACTGACAAGGTCCAAATAATACCAGCCTGCCATTATTTGCCAAACTTTTGTCCAGTTTTCGTTATAATTAGTTGTCCAAAAATATCCTCACAGATGTCGCAGTAGAGACACTTTAAGTGACATTTTAGCTTTTCATACACAGTTTCAGTCAATTGCGTGTCACTACTCGGTGAACTAATCTGTTCTGTATTCGGAATGAGGGAGGAATCAGAGAAGTGCCATGATCTTACCTTATCTCACAGAAGCTTCCTTCACTCACTGTCGGGACTGCCATTCAAACCGTGTAGACGCACGTCTCTGGTTGTCTGTCCACACGGTCCACACGCCGTGACGCACGCAGCTCGCTCCAGTCCTGTGCGAAACCGTCTCCTCCCACGACATCCATTATTCATGCGCCAATCACCGCGCGCTCGGGACGCGCACTTCACGCGCTCAGGAGCCACGCACAAGAGAATAACTTCACTTCTGAAGTCAACTCTGTAAATGGTTTCAGTGCGTCAAAAGAGAAAGCCCAAATCGCCAAAATTTAAATTCTGCAGGCTACAAACTATTATTATATTATATTATTATTATTATTATTGTATATTTTCTAAAAGCTGAATGAATTGGATGTAAGACAACACTTAAGTTTATGTTTATCTTATTTAGTTAACCCATGTTGCACCTCATCACCGACGAAAGTTCCTAGTTTGTGAATCTTGATTTTATTCACTGGCAATAAACCTTTTTCTGATTCTCATCTTGTTGCCGAATAGTCGTTTCCTAATGACCTTTGTGCCTTTTAATTAGAAATAAAAGAAAAACGTTGATATCCATTCAGGTACAAGATGTGGCTGAAAGAGACGCACATTTTATAGTGTGGCTTCGATCCACTCGTGTCTGTCTTGAGGTGTAATCTGACTATGGAAAAGCAGTAAGCCGACACTGCAAAGTCTATGTCGGTTACTTGCTGAAAGAGACACGGCAAAAAGAAGGTGGAGAGGCAATATTATCACACTCAACTACAGCATTTTTACAGTGAAAACTACTACAACAAAATAGTCTCACTTTTGTTTATTTATGCATCTTTTTCTGGTGATCCTTGTCTGTACTGGACACTAACCTCCGTTTCAGTCGAGACAAGGATCTTGACTCCAGGAAATGATCTCTTGACTATTCTTGGCAGAACTGGTTCAACAGCTCCTGAACTAGGCCTACATGTCAGGAGTCAGGTGGACTGGAGAGCACACAAGCAGACGACTTTTGAAGCAAAATGAGAAAAGGAACACACACAGAACATGCTCAAGATAAACTGGGTGATAGTCCTTCAATGATGTTTAAACTTACATGTGACTTAAACTGACAGAATGTAGCCTACTTACAGTTGGTACATTTATATGTGAAAGTATAATATTACAGTGACCTCTAAGTAAAGTAAGCTGCTGTATTTTTGGTTTATTCATTAAAGGTGCACTATGTAACTTTTCTGGTTGAGGAGCATTACAGACAAAGCAATAACTTTTTCATGCGACAAGCACCAGAAAAGTTGCATAGTGCATCTTTAAAACACAAATTTAGTTATTCCTTTTGTAGGAAACATCCACGTTACAGTTATACTTTCATAAACGTGAAGGGTCTCTCAACAGAACTCCCACGTCTTACACAATGCTTCATTAATATTCATTAGCTTTTGATGTAGAAAGCTGAGCTGTGTATCTCTTACAGCTGTGTCTGCACTGGAATCTGAAATGCCCGCCTGACGTCTGCCTCCTTGTTTTCCATTTCAACAGAGAGAGGACAGTGGCTCTCCTCATTGACAAACTGTCGCCTCAGCACAGAGAATCTTTTGTTTTTCTCAGAAAGGTTGCCAGTAATTGTGCCGTCTGAAAGCATAGATCATATTTTGTTCAACAGTTCCAACTAAACCAAGTCAAACACTCGACTGCAAAAGTTTAGGAATGACTTAATGACAACATGGCAGTTTTGTTAACCTCCCGAGCCCGTGTTCAGTCTCATGTGAAATACTATGATTGTAAAAGTTAGGTTAATTTGGATTGTTTTGGGGCTCTAACATTTAAGATAATGTATTTGAATTTGTTTCGTTTGCCAATATAACAAAGATTAACACTACTTCATCAAAAACTTGCTTTGAGTTAACATAAGACAGCAAATACAATAAACCATTCACCTTGCATCGAGAAAAGCATGCAGGACTTTATTTACAAACTGCATTTTAAAGTGATAGCATAAAACCAATTTCTTGGTTCACAGAAATCTGTTGTGAAAATGTATAAAAATATTAGCGTAAATAGAAATCTATTTGGCTTAAATTGGGATATTTGAGCAAGAATACTAAAGCAACTTTACATGAACGATGAAATGATATTATTGAATACAGAATACAGTCCTTCTTCCATTCTATTCTTAAAAGTTGTATTATAGGAAGATAGAAGTTGGAAGAACTGAGTTTGCATAATTCCACCCGTACACAAATATGTACATAATTCTTAGACAGAAAAGGGCAATTTTCCAAGCTGTAAACAACAAGGTTATATAAAATTGTTCTTTAAATTAAAAAAGATGATTTATTTGTACGTTATCTGACATATAGAACTACTCAAGTCTATTGTAGACATATGATTATGCATTTTAATTTGTTTAATCTCATGACTACATGTTATGCCAAGGGCTTTCTATAGTGATATACAACCATGGATTATAACATTTATCTTTAAAAAAATACTCAAACATACAAACAGACAAAACCGTTAAAAATATGTTTCCTACAAAACCCTACAAAGAGACAAGTCGTTTTTAAAGTCTGTCACGTTCTTTAAGTTACATTCGGGGAACTTGTCTCATATACTCTCAAAAAGGCAAGAGGGATATTGAATCCACAAGTCCAAACAATCATGTTTTTCTTTTTTTTCTTCTTTTTTTTTTAAGATCAGACTGAGTTCAAATCTTGTAGTGACCGGTTTAGACAAGTGAAGATCATCGGCAGACCTGCTGCACTTGATTGATTAGCTCTCCAAAGCGATCAAAGAGGCCCTCCAGCCACGCTCCGTTCTGCAGGCACTTCTGCACGGTCTGAGCCTGTCCCATTTCTCCCGCCTGGACCCGCAGAGACTCGATCTGTCAGCAATAAGGGTGCACACACACGCAAATGATTTTCACCAAATAGAAGGTCAAAGAGTGTTATATATCGAGAACTGTGCCTCACCTCATTTTTACACATGAGGTACGTGTGGTACTTGTAATGCTGTAAAGAGTGGTACAGAGAGAACCACTGAGACTGCTGCTGGTTAACAGTGTACTCCTATGAAAGAGCAAGGCCATACGAGTGAGAATAAAACAAATAGCACCCCCTGTAGGATGACAAAGTAGTTACAGCTTCCAATCTATTATTTTACCTGTGGCACTTTGTTAAGCAACTTGTAGGGTTTCATTGTTTTCTTGTTGTAGGCCCTTCCACTGAGACGAACTTTAAAGGCTGGATTTTCACCATCTTTTTTCAGTTCCGTCACCACAGCAATCTCAGGAAAGCTGTCCAGGGCCGTCTAGACAAACACAATTGTAATGCCAAATTATTTACTAGCAATTTAAACTTGATTTATTTCTTTTTATTTTCAATACTAGTTGAACATAATGAAAAGGCACCTTTAAAATATTTTCAATAGGAAGTTTGTGAAGTAAACGTTTCCTGTTGTCTGTGATCATCCCATCCATCTTCTTCAAGTGTGGTAGTAGCAAGTCATCTATGACAATTGACAAAAGTGTACTTATTGTAGTGTACCATTTCCAACAAGTACAAGGAAGATGTGATTTGTCAAAAATGTTTAACTCACCTGTCGATCTTTCTAAAGAGGTCATCAAATCCTCATCTACTGCAATACTGATGAGCAGTTCCACAAAGCCCTTGAATGTCTCTTTCATAGTCCTTGTGTTCAGCAGACGTGACGTAAAGGGTAACGGAGGATTTAGGTCTAAACCCATTCGCGAATAAAAAATAGTTTAAAAGTCATGTTAAAAAACAGATTAAGCCAAGAGATTTACCGTCGTCCTCGGCAGATGAGTCTGAGTGAGTAGATGAAAACTCCTCCTTCCATTTCCGGCGTTTCTTGGGCGGTGGCTCTGCTCTGGACTTGGGTTGTTTGGGTCGGGGTTTTTGGCACAATGTGGTGGTGCAAGTATTGGCAGTCAAACCAAGCAGAGTTTTAACCTGCACACCTCTAAGTACAGCAAGGAAGAAACAAAGAATAACAATCATTCAGCTTCTGCTTTGCTCCAATGACCATTTCGGAAAATTAGAAAAATAAATACCTTAGAGAAGTCATAGGCTTGCAGCGAGGTTTTCGACTACAAACTCTGACATACTCTCGCTTATTGACGGTGTCCAAAAACTTCACGTAAACCCGTCTGTACATGGATTTTGCATCTCCAAAGTACCCTAGATACTGCATAAAAGGATAAAGAATTAAAACATCATCTATTATTCTAGAAAGATTCAGTTGTATCATCTGGGCTCTGCTTTTCTACAACCAGAGGCCAGATAGTACAACTGAATTTTCCTACAATGGAACACTCCTGGACGAGAGAGGGATTATACTGACTTGTTTCTCAGAATTTGGGGCAAAAAACCTTGGATCTAGTTCGGGAACTCAAAATCATCCATTATATTCATAACAGTATCAATGTATAGCTTACACTGTTAGTGGCTGAAAAAACTCTCCGTCCATCTCGTAGCTCAGGCACAAACTTCTGTAGCAGAGCCTTTTGGACCTTCCAGATAGCTGGAGGCTCAATCCCTGCTTTCATTGTGACCTGGAAAGAGCAACAGTCAAGTTATAGAGTACAAGCAGTTTACAAAGTATCTTTGTATCTATCAGGTGCACCTTCAAGCTTTCAATATCTTCATTTCTGACAACAAACTCATCTCTTTCACGATACATTCCCTCTCCTCCGCTGTCAGAAAGTTCATCATCTGTGAGTCCTTCCAAAGCTACACTCGTCAGCTGTACAGCCAACTGTGAAGGTGCAGTCACGGAGGACTTCTCTGCAGCAACAGTGGTCGGTCTCATGGCACTGCTTATTTGTTGTGAAGGGGCAGTTAGTTGTGGCAGACAAATGGCTGTTATAGTAACAGGCACCATGACTGGTTGTTCAGGCTTCAACATAGAGTTGGAAATTCTGTTATCTGCAACAACAAGAAAAAAAAGGCAATTAGAAAAGTCAACTGATAAAACAAAAATTCAATATATAGATGAATTCACAAAACTGATAATTTCATCATGAGTATATAATTAAGCAAACCACTCTACCTATTCGTATTTTCCGATCCGAGGATTCATCCAGAGACGAGAGTACTGAGCTAATGCTGTTCCTTAAAGCCTGATTCTTCCCGGTATTTTCCTCCTCATCTGAACTGAACGAAGGCAGCGTCTCCAAGTTCCTCTGCAAATCTTCATCTAAACGTTTTGAATGAGAGTTTACCACTGGACTCTCTTGAGGAATTAAAGGTGTGGTTAGAGTCTGCAGTTTAGCCCCAGCACTTGGTAAAGTATTAGTATTTGCACTACATGCAGGAGGTTTGGGTGGGTTGTAAGACTTCTTTGACCGACTGACCGTTCTTGTGGGACTGGGTGAAAATTGCTGTTTGGGGCCAGATTTAAGAAAGTCCAAAAATGAACCTATAAATCCATTTTTCACCTCTGGCTGCTTCTCCTCCACTTCCCTGATCTTTTGCCGTATTCTTTCCTGCTGTGGACAACTATCAACTGTATTTGTTGTGACAGGAGGTACGATATCGCTTGGTCTGGAGTTTTGCCTCTTAGCTGATCCTGTGCGCTTGGCCGTTTTGGCATGTGCATCTTCTTCACCACCTGGCTTGGTCAAGGACTTCCCATTCTTCTCCACTTCACCATCTGCACACTCCACAAAACCATCCTCGGTTTTCATACATAATATTGCCCTTCCTTTTGCTTGATGGACATTACCAGAAGGCATGTCATATGTAAAGTTATTTTCAGACCTCTCTTTGAGCTCATTTGTGTGATGTTCAGAATTATGGTTAAAATGGATAGAAGATCCATGACAGCCTGATGTTGTGTGAGGTCCATTCGATGCCATGGCCACAGTGCTGGATGAAACATTTGTGAGTTCTTGTGCTGTAGAGAAAATGGGTGATATATGTCTCATGTCTAAAGTCTGGAACTGATGTTTTGGATCAGCAGCATTTCCTTTTGACCTATCAGCCTCAACAGAAGACGAGGCTTTCACAAAGTCTTGCACACCACATGCTGCAACTGTAGCAGCCAAAATATCATCAACATTGGACAAAATGTTTCTTTCATCCAACACTGAGTCAGAAAAGCAAATTGAGTTAAGGGCAAAGTGGTTCTTGGCATCATTAAGTTGTTGGTTTGTTGTCTGGTCATAGTGGCCTTTAGAAATAAGAGGATGATTTGAGTCAGAGCATCTAGAAGTCTGTTCATGAAAGTGCCCCTGCTCATTTGTGGTGTCAGCCATGCTAGATCTGAGCAGATCTCTGTCCATCTGAAGATACTGAATATGAACTGGACCCAGGCCTTGGGGTTGTTGTATTTCGGACACAGATACCCCCTTTGATGAGGCCTGACTGTGACTGATCATCTGATTTGAGTCAATAACAACAGGATTACAGGGAACAGTTATGAACTGAGTGTGGCCGGCTGTAATAAGGCCCTGAATGGAATTATGACTTTGTTGATGAGATTCAGAAGATCTGATCTGTGGAGTATGTAATTTTTGCTCAAGGTTCATTTGTGCAGGTGAACACACTACATTGCCGCCTGTAGGTGATATACTGGAAGGTAGCTGCCCAGAGACAGTGGTTTGGTGGGCATGTTGTTGGCCCACTGTGACAGTACTTTCATCTTTAACCTGTGCTGTATGTGTATGCCCCAGTCCATTTGGCTGCTCACCAGATCGTAAACTGCTTCGAATAACGCTTTGTAATTTATGGTGGTCGTCCATCTTGGAGACAACATAGATAATGTTGTTGTGAGCGCTCAAACTGCTGTCTGCTAAATTGACAGACATCGAGACGTGCTGTGTTGATGGCTTTATGTTTTGAACTGAAGTTGTGATGTTATTTTGTAAGGATTGCAATGGCAATGAATAAAGGTGCAAAGATTTGTTGCTATGTGCTTCTTGCACCTTTTCTCCTGAGGTCTGAATCAAGGAGTACACCTGAGGAGAATTTGAAGTGGGAAGGCTCTGCATACAAGTGGTTGGAAACGAGTTAAGGGACTGTCCTGGGGCATAACT
This sequence comes from Chaenogobius annularis, assembly GCA_015082035.1. Taxonomy (NCBI): domain Eukaryota; kingdom Metazoa; phylum Chordata; class Actinopteri; order Gobiiformes; family Gobiidae; genus Chaenogobius; species Chaenogobius annularis. Next base: position 1,403 of record BJKM01000183.1, on the reverse strand, counting down.
GTGTGGATAAGTTAAAGATGCTTGCACCTCTGACTGGGACGTGTAAGTCAATAAAGGGGTACCCTGAGATTGGGGTGTAGCATAGCTTTCAGAGAGAGCAAGTTCTTGACACAGGCCCTGAGCCTGGGGCGTGTACTGGACCTCCTGCTCCTGACTGCGGGTGTAAACATGGCTCTGATTAACAGATGAAACACCACCCGACTGGCTGGAAGGTGCAGGGAATTTGTCCGGAGAAGAACATGGAGGCTGTGACTGAGCATGTGAAGTGATGTAAATCTGGGAATTTGTAGTTATAAGGCCAGGCAATTGTGTGGACTGCTGATTAGCAATCACAGAATTCTGCTTTTGTCCAGGAGAATCATGATTGTTATAATTATTGTCTTTATCTACATCATTTATATGGTTATCTTTAGCCTTTGGCACAGAAATGGTTGAGTAGGCCTCAGTGACTGAATCGGTTTTGGCTTGGGAAACTACTCCATGAGAGGAGTCTGATCCAGTGGAAAGGTTGCAGGACACAGGGGAGTGCCGAGAAGGTTCAGGTGGATAAGATACTGCTCCTTCATCGACAGCACCAAAGTAGCCTTGTAGCGTATGCTCGGAGTCTGGAGACTGCTCTGTCGCTGTGATGTTTGAAGAAGGCCTCTGGTGGTGTTTGATCACACTACATTCTCTCTGAAGGGCTCTCTCAATAGAACCGGAAAATACAGTAGCGCCATATTGCTGCGTAGGTCCATGAGGAGTCGATAACGGACAAGGCAAGAGGCTAAACTGGGGTTGAAGGAGGTGAGGGGCTGACTCCTGAGCTGAACGGTACGTGGAGGACTGGACCGGTAAAGTGGAGCCTAAAGCGGGAGTAGAAAAGGCCAAAGCTGAAGGAAGCATGTTCTGACTTGGCTTGAGATGGAGAAGAGGGTCGTGATGAGAAAGGAACAGGCCACTGGTGGAAGTGCTGAAGGCAGGGTCCTGAAGAGCTGGAGGAGAATTTGTAACACAACTTCTGGTGGGGTAGGCACTGGCATGTTGATAAGACATAAGAGCAGCAGTAGATGGGAAAGTGGCAGTAGATGGCAGGGCACCAGTCAAGTATAGCTCTGTGGTGGAATTAGTGCCTGGAGTAGAAAGAAAAAAAGCAAAGGCCATTCATGTTTAATTAAACACACACACACGGTTAGAAATGCAACTAACTAATCCATTACGTATTAAATTTGCAATTTCAGCCCTAGTCGGAAATTTGGTTGCACATAAAGACACACACTGCATTTGGTTTGGGCTCTCTAAGTATCTGTATGTGAAGAAAATAAACCTTGATTGATACAGCTAAAAGTGATAATACACTTTAATAGACTCAACATTTTTCTGATCTATTTTTGCATCTAAAAAAAAAAAAAAGGTTACCAGCT